>CAXARO010001804.1:0-113435 GCA_963971305.1 Arcuatula senhousia
TCTCAAGTAGTTGCTTGGGAAACTGTGACGGAAATTTTGCATTTATGTCCATTATGTGTATAAACCTAATTATTCAGTAAACAGGAAGTATACTACCTAGAAGCATATTATCGGTATACACCATATGGTACTATAGGATAAAGCTGTATACATAATATCAGACCTCTATCTCAAGTAGCTATAGTTGCTTGGGAAACTGTGACGGAAATTTTGCATTTATGTCCATTATGTTTAAAAACCTAAGTATTCTGTAAACAGGCAGTAGACTACCTAGGTGCATAAAATCGGTATACACCATATGGTACTTAAGGATAAAGCTGATTACAAAATATCAGACCTCTATCTCATTTAGTTGCTTAGAAAACTGCGCCGGAAGCTTTTTTTACGGACGGACGGACAAACGAACGGACGGATGGACAAGGGTAAAACAGTTTATCCCCTCTTCTTTTTTCTCAGTTGAAAAGTTGAAAGAGTAAAATGATAAACTTTGGGTTTTTTTTACTGATTCTGAATATCGATCAGATCGACATCAGCATGGTTACACAAAATATCAACTTGGGATCTATTAGTTTCAAATAAGTGTCAAAATAATATATTTTCATTAAATCAAAATATTTGTTCTTACGATAATAACTTATAGACATTCAAAACATTTTTTTAAAGGCGACAAATTCAATTTGATTTCTTTCGGTTTTGAAACTTTAGTTAGGGTTTTGGTTTCACAAATTACAATGTACCAACACCCAATCGTCATGCCCTCTGTTAGGTCCGTTTGTAAAAACGTCTATTTGGCTATTTACGGTTGTCTGTTTGTAAACTGTTACGTCTGTTTTTGTATTTTTTGTCCGTTTTACATAATCGTCTGTCTGTTTATAAAATTTATGTCTGTTTTTTGTATTTGGTTGTCTGTTTGTATAAAATCACGAATGTTTTTTTGTATTTTTTTTGTCTGTTTTATTTTTTAGATTCATGGTGTCTGTTTTTTTGTGATTTTATGTCTGATTAAAGTTTATCGTGTGTTTCTTAATTTTTTGTTAATTTTTGCCCGAATAGCTGCTCATACATTTCCTTCTCTTTTAATAAGATCTCAGATTCAAATATGACTGTCAAAATAGTTTTAATAATCGTTTAATAAAAAGTTGACCCAGGTGGTCATCTCAGTACAAAAAATTACGATAAAAGAGACGATTATATTATATTGATTACAAATTATTAATTTTCCCAATCTACAGAGCAATATACCTACTTCCCCTGCATACGGTGTTTATATTTCACAACTTATTCGATATGCCAGAGCTTGCACACATTTCACAGATTTTTTGATCAGACACCGATTTCTTCGTGACCAACTTTTGGAGCAGGGCTATAAGAAAATACGTCTCATACGATCCCTAAAAAAAGTCTTTCTTCGTTATCAACCACTAGTAGAAAAGTTCAAAATTGAGTTAAAAGATATGGTGGTTGATTGTTTTAATTAGTGTTTTACTGGTCTGCTGTACTGAGATGCTCACCTCAATATCCCTATTGTGTCTCACAACTATGTTGTGTTCTATGGTCATTACCGGATCCTAAGATAGCGATGGAAGAGGGAGGTTTGGCGCCATAAAACCTGGTTTAACCCACCATTTCGTTTGAAATGCCTGTACCAAGTCAGGACCATTGCGATCCACCAATTCTCCGGTATGACTGATTCGTTTTTGTCATTTTCTCTGGACTATGATATTAATCATTCAAGTTCGGTAGTTTTGTTATTACCTTTATTTAAAAATCGGGTAGTGGGATCAACCTACTGTCGAGTTCTACTCTATAACCAGTAGAAATAAAAAAGGAAAGAATAACTTCCCCTTTTGAACTCTTTTTAAAAAGGATCACAACTGTTAACTGGAACGTGTGTTATGTTCACAGTGTATAACCGGACAGTAAGCGATCACGGAAGTTGATCACTGTCCGGTGGTAAAATCCTAGTTGATTTAATAAAAATGTAAGATTTGGTCATGAATTTAAGCCCTTATTCACCCGAAACTACATTTTAAGAAAAAATGAAGCGTACAATTAGTTCACATTGTTATTTATCACTATTTAAATTATCAATATATATTGTAGATGATTTTAATTTTCGAAAAAAAGTGGTTTAATCATTGGTATTTTCGACAATGGAAACTCATTTCGGAGAAAGAAACAACAAATTATTAGTGAACCACTTACATTGAAATAGTGCATTGCATCTCCATTTAAAGCTGTTTAAATAAGAAATCCATTGGTGTCAAATTATTTGATGAAAATGATTTTGATTGTTTATAATAATCGGATTTGTAAGAGCACTGCTCACTCCGTCTCTGTCCGACTAATTGCCACTGTACACAATCATTAATTGTTAGAAAGTTATATCTATCTGTCCGATTAATTGTTTGGTTGAATGTAGCAATAACAGGACAAATATTCTTACAAGCCATTATACAGATAGAACAAAATGATTTTTTTTAAACTGGAACACATATAAAAGGTAGTAGCTTATCCAAACAAAGTATTTGAATAAGATTACATTGCTACATACATGTATGTATATTGAGGATTAAGATTTACTAAAAAAAGAACTATTTTTATAATTTCTCTTAAGTTGGAAAACAATCCGTTCAAGCAAGTTATCGAATATAAACATGTGATCATTCATCTAAGCTTTGAATTGGTATAAATTAATTGGAAATTTTGGAGAGAGAAAAAATATAATACATGTAGGTAAACTCTCAGATTTGGAAAATTGGCCTTTCTCTTAAAATCTAGCTGACTTGACAAACTTTGCAAAGAAAGATATGTATCTAGAGTTGATATACTGTTCTAATGTTTTATACATGTTTATGCCTCATTTTCGTTACAAATAGTTATGATCGACAAACTGTTACTACAGAATGAAACATTAAATATTGCCAAATCAGATGAACTTCAGGTGGCCACACCACTGCAAGTGTGCTGCTTCATGTAAATATATACAAGAGGCTCCAATGAGCCTGAATCGCTCACCTGGTTCTGATGTCGACCCTCTAAAGACTTTTCTAGAGCTAAATAAGCTGAACATTTAAGCAAGTAACAAATAACTATAAACCTGAACAAATCTATTTACAAAAAAAAAACAATGACCAAAGCCAAGAAAAAAATTGTAATGTATAACGAGGATAACTTAGATGGACTGGAATGGAAAGTAATTTTTGCAAATTGTAATACACCCGTCGTGTTGTCGGTTAATATTTTTTGGTAAACAAAATACTCAAATACAACGAGTAACGACATTCTATCTTCAATACTCATTTGAAATAACGTGTATTTTTAATGTCCATTAATTATAAGCGCACGCGTTCTTCTTTATTAAGGACATCCGTCATGCTGTCGGCGATCATTTAGGATAAGTCAAGTGCAGTAAAAGGATGCTAGGCAAACTCTTCAGACCGGTATTTCTTACATGGTCTTACATGTATATACTCATTTGAGATTTTAACAGTTTGCTAACAAGCGCAAGCATTCCTCTCAATATATTATGGACATATCAAAATTTAGAATTTATAATATCTTTTTATTCTTTTAGACTGAGTGCAAAATCATCACTATAATTATACATTCATATTACCAATATTTGTATAATAAAAGAAACTAAATTTACATGTATCTATATTTATTAATTAATCCATCAATACATTTTAGACAGATAATAGATCTATTTGGGCTATTGTGAAATAAAACTAAAGTAAAAAGAACAGAATTCCTGGGTCTCCTCATGCATGCACCAAGAGCAAACATCATAAGTTGGACGAACGTTATGAATTGCGTTCTGCAGTCGTCACACATTCGCTAAACAATGGTCAAGTACGCCGGACAAACGCTATAGATAAGTTTTGAATAAGTTTGTCGTGCGTTGCAGGTAGCTAGTCTGACGCTTTGTGGTCGTTCACCCAGATATTTTGTGAAACTTTTAACAGCGACTTTCAACGTGTTCCAACGTTTTAGAAATTTTATGAACGTTCGGCACACGTTAGCTAAAACGTTATAGTGTGACAGGGCCATTACGGGGCCTTTACTGTGTTGAGCATGTTCTTCGAAGTGAATACAAGTAAGTGAAAATTCAATGACTCAGATATCTCAGTACACTGGCTGTCCATGTGATAAGAAGATTTGTTTCAAAAGATTCCAAAGTCAATGGAAAACTCCGTATGAACCAATTTGTCATTTGCGTTAATAAGTCATACACAAGTCACATGCAAGAAGCAGGCCAAGTGCCCAGAGAGCCCTTCCTTTTATTAATTTGTTGAATGGATTCCATTTTGTTATGAAATGTAATAAGATGAACATTGCTGCATGTTTTTTCCCCCTAATCCAACAGTAGAGACTATTTTGAGCTCTCACATTAATTCTGTAAAATAAACTAGAAAAACTGTGAGCCGCAGCTCACAAATAAATACCCCCACCCCCCCCCAAAAAAAAAAAAATAAAATAATCAGATAAAATTTATAATAGGAGATGCACATCTACATTATGTCACACAGATTGTGTGTAGGTTTCATGAAAATCCATCAAGGGGTTTAGGAGGAATTGCAGATAAGAGATGGGCACCCCCATGTAGTCGAATGGCTGAGTCCATGTATTGCTATATACTCCAAAATCATTCTGATCAAATTTTAAAATAGTAGGTTCACATCTACATTATGTCACAAAGATTGTGTGTAAGTGTCATGAAAATCCACCAAGGGGTTTAGGAGGAGTTGCGGATAAGAGATGGGTACCCTGAAGTGTAACGGAAAACGGACAGAAGGACGGACGGACGGACGGACACCCCTATCACTATATACCCCCACTTTTGAAGTGGGGGTATAATAAATGAACCAAATACACAACGACATAAATTATCATCAAAATATGAAAATAAATTCATAAGCCTTTTAATAAGCAACTTGAAGAATATGAAAACCTAAGCTGTAAAGGAATGAGGAATACATGAAATTTAGAATTATAATTTTTTTTTATTCAAACCTTGAGGATTCAAAGCAGGCAATTAATCGGACACCTACAAAAAATAAACGACCAATTAATCGGACAGTAAACGATTATGCCAAAACTACAAAATTTGATGTTTTAAACAAAATTGTTTATTTTATCTTAAGCTATCATTGTCAATGTAGAGAGTCTATCAATCGCCCTTTGAGATAATAATAAAAATATTAACAAAATCATTGCAGTTTGTGAGTAAATTCCAAATATGTGCCAAGTGGTGAAGGAAAAAATGTTCACACACTGATGATCAATCGAAAATGTTTAACATTATTAATTGTCCAGAATACAAAAAGAAACGTTAAAAGGTTTTATAAATGAGCAAGGTATATAATAAACTTACCTTTGTTCCTAATCGATATTGTAGACTGTTTATACAGCCTAAAAACCACCAAAATTTGGGGGGAAAATTACATACAACTAGGATTTTTCCACCGGACAGTGATCAACTTCCGTGATCGCTTACTGTCCGGTTATACACTGTGATGTTTTACAGTATGATATCAAGTCTTTGTACTGCAAATAACATTGGAAAATCCATCAGGTAAGTGTGAGCTGGATTAGAACCCATACCTCTGCGGCACCTGTCGCCTAGCAGTCTTCTTCTACCCGACCACGGACACCGTTAAAATAGGTATTGGAAAATCGGTTTGATTCCTCGGCGGACTCGAAGAAACACGAGGTATGATGGTAAGTCATGATAGTATAGGATAGAGATAATAGAATGGCATGCAGCTTGATAAACATATGAAATAGATAATGGAAATGGTAGGGTACAGCTGTCACCGTCACCGTCACCGTCACACTGCCGTCACTCTGTAACGTATTTTATGTTTTACAGTATGGCATCAAGTTTATGTACTGCAAATAACAATAGAAAATCAAACAGGATGTGAGCTGGATCCGAGCCCACACCAAGCTTAGAAAGGTTTAGATTTCTATCTCGCTGGGCTAAATATATGTTCTGTATCCTTATGAAATTATTCTAAGGTTTATATCACCCCTACAAAACTAATTTATTTCATTGCATTATCTTACAATAGATTATCCTCATATTTTGTAGTACCTGTTATTTGCTCGTATTCTAGTAACACGTACGTAAGACATAAAAGTCCAATCTGTGAGATATACTCACTCAAAAAAGTTACACAACAATACAAAATTTATATATTTAAGATAGACCTACCTAATTTAATTTTTGTATTGCAAAGCCATTTCTTAACCGATTTTAATGAAATAAAAACCAAGAGAACGAGAAATTATTGATAGAAAATTATTGATAGATATCACAAGTAGAAATCAACTATTAATTTTATGCGTCAACAACTCGTTTAAATCAACCAACATTTTCCTTGGAAAAACATTGGTTATGTTCTACTCGCGTTCTATTAAAAACCGTAACAGATAGGATTTTGCCCAAACATAAAAAATAAACTTCACCTGTTTGTCTTTTTCTAAGTTTTTATTTGATGAAAAATGATTGAAAAACGGCTTTGCAATATCAATTTATAATAAGGTATGTTTACTTTAAACATATAGAGAAAATTTCCACTGTTGCGTAACTTTTTTGAGAGAGTGTATAACTACTCGACAACTTTGGCCATATGAGACTTCATTCAACAGGGCATAAGCATGAAAAGAACGCTATTTTTTTCACATTTGAATGATCATATGCATAACCTTTATAAAAGGTCATCTGACAAATTTCGCATATGGAAGACTTTTCTAGAGCTTAATAAGGGAGCAACCATTTGATTTTTTTGGGCTATGGATATTTTCTTCGTCCTGCCTTTTTATTTTCGGAAAAAGCTGAGCTTGGATTTTTTTTAGAGCTTGCGCGCGCCAATTTTTTTTCAAAAGCTATTATAAAATTTGCAGCCAAAACTACCATCCTGCCTTTTTAGCTTACCTGGACCGAAAGTCCAGGTGAGCTATTGCCATCACTTGGCGTCCGTCGTCGTCGCGTCGTCTGTAAACTTTTTCAAACTTCTTCTACTCTGAAACTACAGAACAGATTCAAACCAAATTTGGTCTGGTGGTACTTTAGGGTATCCCGCACAAAACCTGCGTGGGGATTTTTGATTCGCCGTTGCTAAAAATAGACCAGGGGGGTCAGACTACTGTTTTTGGCTTATAAATCAAAAAGTATAAGAGATAAATGAAATCTTATGCCACCCTACTGCTTCAGCATCAAAAGCTCTATTAAAGTCTTAATTTGGTCCAAGTTGTCAGATGACCCCTTATCGGGTTTACAGCCCCTTAAAGGTGAAAAATATCGTTTTTAGCTCACCTTGCCGAAGGCAATGTGAGCTTTTGCCATCACTTGGCGTCCGTCGTCCGTCGTCCGTCGTCTGTCGTCCGTCGTTCAACTTTTCAAAAATCTTCTTCTCTGAAACCGCTTGGCCAAATGTAATGAAACTTAGTAGGGTTGTTCTGTAGTATGTCCTCTACAAAATTATCGTTCGAAATGTTGATTCGACAAAAATCATGGCCGCCATGGCTAAAAATAGAACATAGGGGTAAATTGCAGTTTTTTGCAAATTACTCAAAAACCGTAACAGATATCAAAATTCTGGCATAGGGTAAAAGTGATCAGCACCTCAAGATCTACCTGCCCAGAAATTTTCAAGAAGATCCAACAACCGTTGTAGGAGTTATTGCCCTTTTTCTGTTTTTTTTTTTTTCAAAAAAATTACTTATTTAGCCCTATATCTTGAAAACTCTACAAGATATTTCAAAAATTTAAATTGCATATGACTAAGCACATCAAGATCTACAAAAGTCGTAACAGAGTCAAAGTTGTAGGATCGTTCCTTTAGGAGTTATACCCCTTGGATTGTAAAAATTGACCATTTTCACAGTTTTTTGTTCAACTTTTCAAAAATCTTCTTCTCTGAAACTGCTTCGTCAAATGAAATGAAACTTGGTAGGGTTGTTCAGTAGTATGTGGTCTACAAAATAATCGTTCGAAATTTTGATTCGACAAAAAACATGGCCGCCATGGCTAAAAATAGAACATAGGGGTAAATTGCAGTTTTTTGCAAATTACTCAAAAACCGTAACAGATATCAAAATTCTGGCATAGGGTAAAAGTGATCAGCACCTCAAGATCTACCTGCCCAGAAATTTTCAAGAAGATCCAACAACCGATGTAGGAGTTATTGCCCTTTTTCTGTTTTTTTTTCAAAAAAATTACTTATTTAGCCCTATATCTTGAAAACTCTACAAGATATTTCAAAAATTTAAATTGCATATGACTAAGCACATCAAGATCTACAAAAGTCGTAACAGAGTCAAAGTTGTAGGATCGTTCCTTTAGGAGTTATACCCCTTGGATTGTAAAAATTGACCATTTTCACAGTTTTTTGTTCAACTTTTCAAAAATCTTCTTCTCTGAAACTGCTTAGTCAAATGAAATGAAACTTAGTAGGTTTGTTCAGTAGTATGTGGTCTACAAAATTATCGTTCGAAATTTCGATTCGACAAAAAATATGGCCGCCATGGCTAAAAATAAAACATAAGGGTAAATTGCAGTTTTTTGCAAATTACTCAAAAATGGTAACAGATTATAAAATTCTATTTAGATAATAACGATCAGCACATAAAGATCTACCTGCCCTGAAGTTTTGAAGAAGATCTTACAATTGTTGTAGGAGTTATTGCCCTTTTTCTTGTTTTTTTTTCAAATTTTGCTCTTTTAAGACTTATATCTTAAAAACAATACAAGATATTTGAAAAATTTAAATTGCATATAAAGATCTAAAAATTATGTAATGGGGTCAAAGTTGTAAGACCTTTCTTGATAGGAGTTTTTTCCCTTAGAACATTAAAATTGATAATTCCACAGAGTAGCAGTCCTTTGTTCAAATATCCAGCATATAAGTATCATTGAATACAAGGTGAGCGATTCAGGCTCCTGGGAGCCTCTAGTTTCATGTTTTTGCCCTATAGTATGAAAATTATTGCAGATAGAGAAAAGCTGTTGCTTGCTTAAATGTTTAGCTCATCTAGCTCTACAAAAGTCTCCATAGGGTCGAAGTTGTCAGATGACCCCTTATAGGGATAACGTCCCCTGAAATAACGTTTTTTCATGTTTTTGGCCTATGGAATGAAAACTATTGCAGATAGAGAGATGCTGTTGCCTGCTTAAATATTCAGCTTATTTAGCTCTACAAAAGTCTCCATTTAGTCGAAGTTGTCAGATGATGCCTTATAGGGGTTACAGCCCCTTAAAGGTGAAAAATAGCGTTTTTTCATGTTTTTGCCCTATATTATAAACTATTGCAGATAGAGAAAAGCTGTTGCTTGCTTAAATGTTCAGCTCATCTAGCTCTACAAAAGTCTCAATAGGGTCGAAGTTGTCAGATGATCCCTTATAGGGGTTATGGCCCCTAAAATAACGTTTTTTGTGTTTTTGGTCTATAGAATGAAAACTATAATAGATAAAGAAAAACTGTTGCTTGCTTAAATGTTCAGCTCATTTAGCTCTACAAACTATAGGGTTGACATCAAGACCAGATGAGCGATTTAGGCTCCTGGGAGCCTCTTGTTTTAATTCAAAGCACTGTCCTGCCTTTTTATTTCAGGATTTTTGCCATCCTGCCTTTCTATTTCAAATTTCACCATAGCCCCCCCCCCCTAAAAATCAAATTGTCTGTCCCTAAGTTGAAGGATAAAGCAAGCTACACTTTTGATTGCCTTGAATATTTTTCATTGTATAGGGCTGAACATTCAAAATGTGGGTGTGACCGTTAAAAGTTGTCGAGCAGATATATGGAACGCCATAACTGCCTTATGATGATGTTTTCATTATGTGACAATACTTCTTCATTATGTGATGATACTTTGTCATTATTTGATGATATTTCTTCATTATGTGACGATTCTTTGTCATTATGTTATGATTCTTCGTCATTATGTGATGATATTTTGTCAATATGTTATGATTCTTCTTCATTATCTGATGCTACTTTGTCATTATGTTATGATTCTTCTTCATTATCTGATGCTACTTTGTCATTATGTGATGATACTTTGTCTTTATGAGAATATAGTTTATTACTATGAACAGCAATACAAAATCCATTTTTTATTACATATACTTTGTTCATCGGGTAGTTTTTCTGTATTAGCCTCCGAAAATTCGGTAGTACTTATATCGAAAATAATTCTGAGGTTAATTTGGCTGACACAAACAAAATAAAGGTTCAGTTCCATATTCCAAATAACCTGGAATGAGTAAAGAAATAATGTGCGCTAAGACTACCCATGTAGCCTAGCCGCTAGGGGCATTATAAAACCATCTTCAAAATCTACATACAGTGTGCTGAGCCAAGTTTCAGTTCGGTATCCGAATAACCTAGGAGTTACGTGACGGAGGAATGTTTCCTTATGCTTCCAATGCAGCCCAGTCCGTATGAGCATTATCAAAATTCCAACACCTTCGGCAAAATCTACATCAATAGTGCAAGTACTGAGCCAATTTTCAGTTCCATACTCCAAATAACCTAGGAGAAGTTGCGTGACGAAGGAAAAATGTGCCCTGAGGCTACCCAAGCAGCCCAGCCCCTAGGGGAATTATCAAAATTTCGAAACGTTAACCTTCGGCAAAATCTACATCCATAGTGCAACTACTGGGCTAAGTTTCAGCTCTGTATTCCAAATAACCTATGGGAGGAGTTGAGTGATGAAGGACTAATGTGCCCTTACATATGCAGCCCAGCCACTATGGTCATTATTAAAATTCCGAAACCTTCGGCACAGTCCCAACCCACAATGTAAGCAATGACCAAAGTTTCATTTTTCTACTCACAGTGGTTTCAGAGATTAGTCTGTACATAATCGCAATACGTACGTACATAACATAATCCTCGTGCTTTCGCTAGCACGGGGAGAACAACCATTTTAGTGCACAATATATGTAACAGGATACAGTTTTGTATGTTTTTGAAGTTACGAACAGTAAAAAAATACTTAATCTTTTTATTACCTTTTATTAAGGAATGACTGTCATAATTTTTTTTTCATTGGGGTATGAAAAAAAAATGCACAATGTATAATCCGCGACGCAGATTATACTTAATGTGCAAAACTTTTTTTTTCATATCCCCAATGAAAAAAAAATTATGACAGTCATATTACGCGCGTCAGGCGTAGCAAAATTTATTGTCTGGAACTTTTTTGTCATTTGTATTTCGAACACACGTGAAGGTTAGCACTGCTGGTGGAGTTTAAATTCCCCGAGGTTAGCCCGCTCCGGCACCAACACTTTTGAGTTGGAGAATACATCAAAGCTTTAAATTATCCGTCTAAATTTCAAAAATGTCTAAACCCTAAGGTTCTTCCTACCCCAGACATAGGTTGAATATCTTAGTAATAATTTGGTTCCCCAGTTTGGTATTTTGGTTATACTGTTCTATGCTCTTCATATTCATACAGTGTTTGGCATTTTCAATATTTTTGGTAGATCGCCTCCGATGAGTCTTGAATAGAGAAACGCGCGTCAGGCGTAGCAAAATTTATTGTCTGGAACTTTGTTGTCATTTGTATTTCGAACACACGTGAAGGTTAGCACTGCTGGTGGAGTTTAAATTCCCCGAGGTTAGCCCGCTCCGGCACCAACACTTTTGAGTTGGAGAATACATCAAAGCTTTAAATTATCCGTCTAAATTTCAAAATTGTCTAAACCCTAAGGTTCTTCCTATCCCAGACATAGGTTGAATATCTTAGTAATAATTTGGTTCCCCAGTTTGGTATTTTGGTTATACTGTTCTATGCTCTTCATATTCATACAGTGTTTGGCATTTTCAATATTTTTGGTAGAGCGCCTCTGATAAGTCTCGAATAGACGAAACGCGCGTCAGGCGTAGCAAAATTTATTGTCTGGAACTTTGTTGTCATTTGTATTTCCTTATCAATAAATTTTCAAAATGATTAAAAAACCATGAAAATCTTACTCATAAAAAACTAAAATGGTGGCATTTCCTGTTAAAAGTGGGCGTTTCCCAATGATTTTTTTTCATTGAGACATGAAAACAAATTTTCGTTCAATCAAATTGCAGTATTTTAATCAAATTTGTTTTTAGGAAGATAACATTAGTTCACACTTCATAGGTCTCACCTGCATGAATCATCGATAATAAAAAATTTCATATTTTCATAAATTTATAAACTATTATGAAACATCAAACTTGAACTTTAAAGGTTTTTATGATAACAATGAAAAATATTTATTTAGTTGCTCAACTAAAAACCGGAGGTCAAGGTCAAACTATGAGGATGTAGCTGTAACAGTCTAGCCCTGATGCAAAAACATGTCAAGTTTCATCAACAAAGAACTTAAAGTTCCTGATATATGAAGATTTTTTAAAAACATAACACTGAAATTGCAATGCATTAAAAATTGCTAATGTCACTTAACCAGAACAACAAGGTCAAATCAAAAGATTAGGATGTATCTATGCATTACTACTACTGGGATATGTATACCAAGTTTCATCAAAATGAGAATGATAATTATTGAGATATGGAGGTCGTCATCAAACTGACATTGCTATTTAACTGTAAAACAAAAACTTTCCAATATGATAAAAATGAAACCTACATATAGAATCCCTTCTTCTTGGCCTACAATGATTGGAACTAAAATGAGCATGCAAAGAAAAAAAAGAGTGTTTTATCTTAATCTTACTGTTAAACGAGCAAAGGTGAATAGTAAATGCAACCATGTCCCTGTATAAAATCTGAAGCCTTCATGAATCAGAGGTTGATGGACTGAAGTGAAGGCTCGGTTAGTCTTTTTATGGAATTGAAGGTCATATGAATTATCATTCATTTGAAAGATGATCACTTCAGTTATAAGGGTATATGAAAATAATAAATATATAGCTCGAATCTAAGGATAACTTGGTTTAACCCCGCAAAATTTTATATGTGCCAGATATCTTTGACAAAGCTTTTGTTTGTACTAGTTGTTTTAATGTTTTCTGTTCCTTGTTAAAGAATAGGGTCGATGTTTGACTATTTCAGGATAGATTTTGAAATATGTACATTTTATTTAGATATTGAACCGATTGGAGAACAGAGAGCAGTACGTGTCTACTGGTCTCGTTGAATGCGATTGCGGTTTTCCGTGTGTTTTTATCTAAATTACCACTTGTTATGTGAGCTGTGTCGCGTACACTTTTCCCACATCTTATTATTTTCTATTATAGAATTTTCTTAGACTTTGGGTTTTTTTGGTTTTTTATGCCCACGCGACGACATGTCGGGGGGCATTAAGTTTTACTCATGTCCGTCCGTACCTACGTCCGTACGAATTTCCGTTAAGCTTTTCTCAGAAACCATAAATGGGAACGACTTGAAACTTGGTAGGATGGTTCAGTATTACAAACAATAAGTCCTAAGCGAATTTTAGACCTGTCGGACATCTACTTCCTGTTTGGGCTGGATCGATACCAAAATCGACATGAAAATTTCCGTCAAGCTTTTCTCACACACTGTACATGGGAATGACTTGAAACTTGGTAGGATGGTTCAGTATGACAAACAATACGTCGTAAGCGAATTTTAGACCTGTCGAACATCTACTTCCTGTTTGGGGCTGGATCGATACCAAAATTGTCATGAAAATTTCCGTCAAGCTTTTCTCAGAAACTGAACATGGGAATGACTTGAAACTTGGTAGGATGGTTCAGTATGACAAACTATACGTCCTAAGCGAATTTTATACCTATCGGACATCTGCTTCCTGTTTGGGGCTGGACTGATACCAAAATCGACATGAAAATTCCCGTCAAGCTTTTCTAAGAAACCGTACATGGGTATGATTTGAAACTTGGTAGGATGGTTAAGTATGATTAACTTTGCATCCTTAGCGACTTTCAGACCTGTCGGACTTCAACTTTTTATTTGAGGCCAGCGGGGGCATTTGTGTCCCATGGACACATTCTTTCTTCTTTTTTTTGGTCTCAAAAAGTACAACTTGACGAGCTATATCACTATATATTGTTGCATATTTATAAAGATCTAAAGAAATCAAGCAAACTATTACTAAACGAGAGGCAAACTGGATCGAAAACACTGGTACAATTAAATCTGAGAATAACAAACAGTTGGGCGATAAGGTGTTCACACAGCTGGGAGAATCTTTCCACAAAGGAATTTTCAAGCACTTGGAAGGTTGTATATCATTGAAATATATAAAGTTAAGCAATGCCGGAGATGCACAAGACGACCTTGATGACATGAACAAGAAACAATAATGGTGATGTGGAGAAAAATACGTATAGGGTTTTAACTATTTAATCATTCCATATTTATTGATATAAAACAAATTGACATTTTTGGCCAATCAAAACTACTAACAAGTTAGCAAGAAGCCCAAAAATAAATTATAACTATTTTTATTAAAGTTATGCATTTCGATATGCATTACAAAATAAAGAGAAAATATTAAAGATAAAAAAATTCTAACTGTTTAAAATAAAATCAATTTATAAAAAAAAAAGTATAATAATACCGCAACACTATGTCAAGTGTGGCGTGATCCAAAATAAATAACCAGTTGCTTAAGACAAAGGGCTTATAAACATTTTTAACACGTGGATCTTATAATCCCTTGCATAATTTGAATAGAAACATAAAGATTTCAAAATCGGACAATGACGGGTCAGCAGTTCTTGTCCGACCTGTTTAAAATGCAGTTCTCCCCATGCTTGTGGATTTTAAACATTTGCTATCTTTTCCTTAGTTTTCGGTAATTTGCTCGTTTTTTTGCCACTTTTTCTCTTTTTTATATCAGACTGTACAATGTCATGTATTTCAGATCTGTTTGTTAAAAAAAAACGTTTGAAAATGCAGTAGCACAGAATTGGTCTAGACAAAAAATTAACCATTAAAAAAATTATATCAAAAACACACTTTTATGTGAAACCACTATAGCAATGACAGAAGAATAACGACAAATATCTTATTTTCGCTTTAAGATATGGATTTTGAAATATTGTAAAAGTAAAACAAACACAACTTTCCAAAAAATTTGTACGACAGATTGTTAGCATCCATTGGGGAATTATATATATTTATGGTTGGGAAGTTACAAGTTGCATAAAAGGACGTGCCATTTCAAACATTTTACGATTACAAATATCATTATATTTGAAAATAATTTTCAATAGCCTTTTTGGTCCATTTTATAATGAAAAATATCATGATATTTGAAATTAATTTTCTGTAGCCCTTTATTTGTTTTAGTCTTATTGATGTTAGGGGGTGGTAAAGGGGGGGGGTACATGCACGGATGAACGACCAAATAAAAATGATAATCACGATGAACGGCCAATAAAAAAATGATAATCACGATGAACAAAAAATAAAATAGAGAATCACGATGCACAATGAACTTCCATGCACGGCTGAACGGGAAATAAAAATTGCTCACCACGATGCACGAAAAAAACCCTTTACCACCCACATGTTAAATGTTATTTAAAAAAAACAAATATCCAAAATATAAGCGGCGGGAGGCCTCAGATCAAATTTCTAAAAAAAAATTTAAAGACAGTCATTCATTTTGATGTGCATGGCAAAGTGACCAACAGATAGCAATAAGCTCTCAGAAGCCCGAAACGCTTATATAAACTTGTATTCCTAAAAGTTTCCGGATTACTTCGACCCAAATATATATACCCTACAAATGTTTTATTTTATACACCAAAATCACTTAGTTGTTTACCTTTAAAGGGAAAGTTCACAAAAAAATGAAAATTTGTCATATGATTCCTTATGCATTATCTAATCATGCTTTATCATTTTAACTTTTATATTCAATTTAATAAACTGACAAAAATGGAATTTTATTTTTTATCTTTTGGTTTCTGTCATTTTAAATTACAGAAAAGGTCTGAATACCACAAAGTTTCCTTTTGACAGTTACCCACCATTTACCTAATTATTGAATTGCCAATGTATATATATAATATTTTTGTGTGCATCTATGTTATGGCATTTTAAATTAGTGATAGAAAATCCTTATTTAAATTAACAAAATTGAGTTACTCTTAAATTAGTTAAAATGTTTTTTTTTGGTACAAACATCAATTTAAATAAGTCATTTTTAATTATTTAAGTCATTTGTAACTTGTGATAATCTTGCATATAAATCACATTATTGTTTTAAATGCTAGAATGAAAATAAAATGATCTAGTACATAAAACTTTGTTTCTGAATGTTTGTATATTAGGTTTTGACACCTGTAGGTATTGATAATTAGAATTTCCTGTTTATTTTACCCCAAGTCAGGTGTGACTAATTATATATTTTTTTACCTTACCATTACACAGGTACCTGCTGAGAGACAATGAAAATAAATTCACATTATTTAACACTTTTAGCAAACCCAGTGGGGGATTAGAAAAAGAATGACCTGTATTTTACATAATTATATCACAATTATTTTCAATGAAATATGATGGCTTACATTTAAATACACAACTTCTTCCTTAATAGTAAATAAAAATAATATATTTTTTTTGAATTATGAAATTTTAATTTAAATTAATTGATTATAAAGTTCAATTTAAAAGAAGAAGAAAATAGATAAATAAAACATGTTTAAAAAGATTTTTATATAGAAATAAATTTGAAAATATTAAATGATCTTGTTGACTTTTGATTATTTTAATTATTTTGTTGGTTATTGGACGTACCACATGATCACTTAAACGTTTGAACTAATATGATTTTTTGCTACTCAGTAAAAATTCTGATCAACTTAAGTAGTCCCCTAATGTAGAGTAGGGGACTATTTCAAATAAATAATCCCCAATATCTTTTTTATTAGTTAAGATATGAGAGAAAAACTTTGCACACTGTTATAAAACATTGTTCTGGACAATTTAAGACCATATGTCAAAAATCGTGAACTTACCCTTTAAAGAAAGATAAAAGAGTAAAGACTAAAGTATTCTCGCCTGTTGGCATCATCGGAATATAAATTCCTCTAAATTTTCAAAAATTCATGAATCATTGTGAACACCAAACTAGAACTCCAATTTTATTATATTTGAAATATCAAATTGCTCAACTAGAGTCAATGTCATAAAAGATAAGGATGTAACTGTAAAGTATAGCTCTCATGCAAAAATATATCAAGATTCATCAACCTAGGACTTATAGGTCCTGAGATATGAGAGTGTTAAAAAAAACCTTAACATTGAAATTGTAACGCAATAAAAAGTGCTAAAGTCATTCATCCAAAACATAAAGGTCAAAGTCAAAAGATGCGAACACATCTGTGCATTACTACTATTTGGTCTGTGTCTATTATGAATTTTTAAAGACAATTAAACATATCAAGGTAATGGTCAAAAGATGGAGATGCAATTATGCTTAGCTACTACTGGTGTTCATATAACTTTAACATTGCAATTAATGAATATATGTACTGAAAATTGTCAGTCACTAAACCAGAAAATCAAGGTCAAGGTCAAATGATGTGAATGCAACTTAACATTTATAGAATTCTCAAAATTTATGGCACGTTTTCTTTTCTCAAAATAATGTTATTTGAATCTAGCTATCATGGGTTATTTTGATATACTATCTATAACTACCTCTTGATAAAACTAAACCAAAAATACAACAAGAGGCTCCCAGGCGCCTGGATCGCTCACCTGGTCTTGATGTCGACCCTATAAAAACATTTATAGAGCAAAATGAGCTGAAAATTTAAGCAAGTAACAGCTTTTCTCCATCTACTATAGATTCGTTCTGTAGCCATAGGCCCAAATCATGTAAAAATGTTATTCTAGGGGCCAAAACCCCTATAAGGGGTCATCTGACAACTTCTACCCTATAAAAACTTTTGAAGCGCTAAATGAACTGAACATTTAAGCAAGCAACAGCTTTTCTCTATCTGCTGTAGTTTTCATTTTAAAGGCCAAAAACATGAAAAAACGCTATTTTAAGGGCCATATCCCTATTAGGGGTCATCTGACAACTATCACCCTATGAAGACTTTTGAAGAGCTAACTAAACTCAATATTTAAGCAAGCAACGGCTTTTCTCTATCTGCTATAGTTTTCATTGTATAGGCCAAAAACATGAAAAAACATCATTTTAGGGGCTGTTACCCCTATAAGGGGACATCTGACAACTTCGACCATATGGAGACTATTGTAGAGCTAAATAAGCTGATCATTTAAGCAAGCAACAGCTTCTCTCTATCTGCTATAGTTTTCATCCCATAGGCAAAAAATATGAAAAAAAAAGTTATTTTAGGGGCTTTAACCCCTTTAAGGGGTCATCTGACAACCTCGAACCTATGGAGACTTTTGTAAGGCTAAATGAGCTGAACATTTAAGCAAGCAACAACTTTTCTCTATCTGTCATAGTTTTCATTCTATAAGCCAAAAACATGAAAAAATGCTATTTTTCACCTTTAAGGGGCCGTAACTCCTATAAGGGGTCATCTGACAACTTCAACTCAATGAAGACTTTTGTTTATATTTATGTCAATATTTATTGATATACAACAAAATAACATTTTTGGCCAATCAAAATCACTTACATGTTAGCATGAAGCCCAAAAATAAATTATAACCATTTTTATCATAGTTATGCATTTCGATGTGCATGACAAAATAAAGAGAAAATATTAAAGAAAAAAGCCTAACTGTTTAAAATAAAATCAATTTATAAAATAATAATAATGATACCGCAACGTTAACACTTTGTCAAGTGCGGCGTGGTCCAAAATAAATATTCAGTTGCTTTGGACAAAGGCTTATAAACATTTTTGAACACATGGATCTTATAATCCCTTGCATAATTTGAATAGAAACGTAAACAATGATGGGTCAGTAGTTCTCGTCCGACCTGTTTTAAATGCAGTTCGATTATCAACATTTGCTTTCTTTATTCTAAGTTATCGGTCATTTGCTCGTTTCATCATTTAAAGGCCATTTTTTTTCCTTTTAAATATCAGGCTATATATGTATTTCAGATCTGTTTGTCCAAATAATTTCAAAAAAAGTTTGAAATTGCGGTAGCACATAATTGGTCTTATTTAATTAACCATTAAAAAAGCTGTATTGAAAACACACTTTTATGTCAAAACGCTATAATTAGCAATGACAGAAGAATTACGACAAATATCTTATTTTTGCTTTAAGATATGGATTTTGAAATACTGCAAAAGGTAAACAAGAACAAATTGTCAAAAAATATATACATGTACGACAGATTTAAGCATCCATTTGGGAATTATATTTATGGATGGGAAGTTATTTATTGCATAAAAGGACGTGCCATTTCAAACATTTGACGATTACAAATATCATGATATTTGAAAATAATTTTCAAAGATTTTCTGTTTCATTTTATGATAAAAAATGTCATGATATTTAACATTAATTTTCTATTGCCCTTTATTTTTTTCCACTCTTATTGATGTAAACTGTTCTATTTGAACAACCTAATACCCAATAAATAAAAAGGCCTCAAATCAAATTTCTAGAAGTTTTTTAAAGAAAATTATTCATTTTAATGTGCATCATGTGGTAAAGTTACCAAGAGAAAGCAATAGGCTCTCATAAGCCTGAATCGCTTACATAGACTTTTATTCCTAAACGTTTCCGGATTACTATGACCCACATTCATGTACCCTACAAAGTTTTCATTCTATGCACCGAAAGCACTAAGTGTTTGACCTTTAAAGGAAGATAAGAAGAGTTAAGACTAAAGTAGACCTGCTTGCATCATCAGAATATAAATGCCCCTTAATTTTCATAAATTTATAAATTATTATTTCATTATGTAAAGTTTATTGTTAATTTCTTTTTTCTGGAAATTAACAATAAACTTTACATAATGAAAAGAGTAAATTGGGAGATGAATTTTCAATTTTAAATCATTTAATTATTAAATCTATAATTTAAATTGATTCTATAAAAAACAAGAGGATCGAAGGAGCCTGAATCACTCACCTGTCTTAATGTAACAATATTTAACATTTCCAACAGCCTGTCATGACAGGAAACTACTGGAAAGCTCTATAAGGCTGAGCATTTGAGCAAGCTATATGTGTGGCACTATCTTCTATGGTACACAATCTTTCACGTACATTCCACTATTTTTGGCATTTAAGGGGCCGAAACTTTTATAATGGTCATCTGACAATTTTGGCCTTATAAACAATTTTGTAGATCTCAATTAGCTGAACATTTTAGCAAGCAAAACCCTTTCTCTATATCTATCTCAATCCACTATCGTTCACAATCTATAAGGCAAAAACCAGTATTTTTTGCATTTAAGGGGCCATAACTCCTATGAGGGTTCATCTGACAATTTCCACCTAATGAACAATTTTGTAGAGCTCAATTAGCTGATCATTTAGGAAAGCAAAACCTTTTCCCTACGTTCTATTGTTTACAATCTATAAGGCTAAAACCACTTTTTGGGGCGTTTCAGGGGCCATAACCAATAAAATGGTCATCTGACAATTTTGGCCTTATGAACAATTTTGTAGAGTTCAATAAGCTGAACATTTAAGGAAGCAAAACATTTTCTCTATCTACTATCGTTCACAATCTATAAGGCAAAAACCACTATATTTGGCTTTTAAGGGGCCATAGCTCCTATGAGGGGTCATCTGACACTTTCCACCTAATGGGCAATTTTGTTGAGCATAATTAGCTGAACATTTAAGCAAGAAAAACCTTTTCCTTACGTTCTATTGTTTACAATCTATAAGGCTAAAATAAGCTGAACATTTAAGCAAGCAAAACATTTTCTCTATCTACTATCGTTCAGAATCTATGAGGCAAAAACCCACTATTTTTGGCGTTTAAGGGGCCATAGCCCCTATTGGGAGTCATCTGACAATTTCGACCTAATGATCAATTTTGTAGATCTCATTTAGCTGAACATTTAAGTAAGCAAAACCTTTTCTCTATCTACTCTCGTTCTTAATCTTTAAGGCAAAAACCACTATGGCTTTTAAGGGGATATAACTCCTATAAGGGATCATCGACAATTTCGACATAATAGACAATTTTGTAGAGCTCAATTACCTGAACAATTAAGCAAGCAAATTAATTTCCGTATCTGATAATCTCCTATTGTTCACAATATATGGCTCAATGGTACTAAATGAATTTCCATAGGCGACAATACTAACATTTGTTCTCGTAACTTTAATTCTATAAATATTTATGACATGTGTAGTATCTCATTTTAAAGCTGATAAACTCTTCTTATGTCAGTTTCAATATCGGGGGATGAAGCCAGATTAGTTTTTCCGGAATTTGCCAAACCCCGAAAAACGTGAATATTATGATGACGTCAGCAGCAAATAGTCCAAAAATATGCATCTCTAATGGAAGTCATTTTTTTAAGTTGGAGTCTTTTCTTGTGAAGATGGCTTCAATAATTCTTCTTTCCATATTAAATTAGCTTTTCAGAACAGTCATCCTTTTGTAATTCCATGAAGTATTCAATGTGCAATAATATCCCAAACTTGGTACTAGTCACGTGATAATACGGACTATTTTTGTCTGCCTCAAAGTTACAGTTTAATTAGTTACGTTGGTCCATATTGAGGTATTCAATGTCAAAAATTCATATGAAATGGGTTTTAATTCATTCTTTAGTATCTCAGCAGTGGTTCTGGACAATTTCTTTATAGTCTGAAAAAAGAAACAGAATATATTGCGTTAAAACCATCTATGCATATGTGTGCAAATTGCGACAAAAATATACAAAATTTGGACATAGGTATTTTTCTTATAATGACTGTTTTATTTTTTGTCAGATGTCAATGAAACAGAATAAAGTTACCTATTGTGCCTATAACAGCTATAAGGAGTTGAAAAAAGAACAATAAACATATCTTCAACAACATATATGCATGATATGAACCATAATTTTGGGTGTTTTTACGCTATTTTTGTCAAAAATCACAATTTTTATTTAAAGTTGGTCCAAATTCAAGAGACACATTCAATTTCGAAATAACTATGCATATAAAATGTTTCTTGAACAAAAAGGTAATCTATTTGCCATTATAATGAGGGTTCAATTTAAAAAATCGGTCAAATAATAATGCTACAGTTAATATTTTAGTGTTTTCCATGGTTTTGATAAAAAAAGACCACAAATATTATAGCGTATTAACTCAACGTTATTGTACAAATTCTGATGTCGTTTAACTATCATTAGTTCTGTTCATGGCTGTGTTCATATTTTTTTTTTACAATTTAACATCTTATGTGCATGACAAGCTAAATAAATAGTAATTTTGTTTAATGTATCCAAGCGATTCCATTGTGGGAAAAATACATAGCAACCAAAGTCCGGATTCACTCTTAATGAGCAAAAGATTGATTTAATTCAAACTCACCATCCAAAAAATATTGTTTGAGGCCAAATCATCTTAGCAGCACATCTTAAACAATGATTTCTTGACCAAATTAGCTGGTTGAAGCCTTGCCAAGCCTGTGTTTACCATTTGCTATCTCTTTCTTGTATATAAAGTGAACTGAAAAAAAAAGTGTCATAAATGTTAAGGCATGCTATTGATACCAGTCAGTCATTTGTCTTCATTGAACTAAAAAAACATGAACATCTTTTAAAATAATGCTTCAACTAGACATAATAAACCTGAAGTAGGTTTAACATGAAGACAATAGTTTAAGAAAATGAACCGGTTTCATGGGTCGTGAATATAACCATAATTCAAACATACGCACAAGCGCATACATGTACATACATAAGTACATGTATCGTTCATTATGACTAGATTTAAATAACACTATTTATGTCCGTTCTCTTGCATTTGTTGTTTTTCATCTATTTCATGTATTTAGTAAGAAAATGTCAGCCCTTTTTAACATATGTAAAACATCAAAACAAGTATAAACAAATGGCAAAAATAAAAATGTTTAATTACATGTAAATCGCCTTATGTCAGTGTCTGTGTATGTTAAATCCAACTGTTTATTACAATTTTTTTTATGTGAGTGTGTTTAAACAATTCTGATTAACAAAAACAGCAATACTGACTGAAAATACACAAAGTATAATCAAGACAAACACCTGATCCTGACATCGTGTGTATACAACACAGTCAAGTAGACTTTCTACTGCATTTTGACACACTTATCGTGTAAAAACAATGAGTATGTGGTACAATATCAATGCCTTTAGTACTATTTAAAGTTTTAAATTACTTAAATTGAAGAAACTAACCTAATTTGTTTGCATTTCCAAACAATTTATCCATCGTATAAAGGGGGATAACTCTAGGCACATGCTAAATTGTGGACAGGCTAAAATCATCAACTGGCTCAATGGTACTAAATGAATTTCCATAGGCGACAATACTAACATTTGTTCTCGTAACTTTAATTCTATAAATATTTATGACATGTGTAGTATCTCATTTTAAAGCTGATAAACTCTTCTTATGTCAGTTTCAATATCGGGGGATGAAGCCAGATTAGTTTTTCCGGAATTTGCCAAACCCCGAAAAACGTGAATATTATGATGACGTCAGCAGCAAATAGTCCAAAAATATGCATCTCTAATGGAAGTCATTTTTTTAAGTTGGAGTCTTTTCTTGTGAAGATGGCTTCAATAATTCTTCTTTCCATATTAAATTAGCTTTTCAGAACAGTCATCCTTTTGTAATTCCATGAAGTATTCAATGTGCAATAATATCCCAAACTTGGTACTAGTCACGTGATAATACGGACTATTTTTGTCTGCCTCAAAGTTACAGTTTAATTAGTTACGTTGGTCCATATTGAGGTATTCAATGTCAAAAATTCATATGAAATGGGTTTTAATTCATTCTTTAGTATCTCAGCAGTGGTTCTGGACAATTTCTTTATAGTCTGAAAAAAGAAACAGAATATATTGCGTTAAAACCATCTATGCATATGTGTGCAAATTGCGACAAAAATATACAAAATTTGGACATAGGTATTTTTCTTATAATGACTGTTTTATTTTTTGTCAGATGTCAATGAAACAGAATAAAGTTACCTATTGTGCCTATAACAGCTATAAGGAGTTGAAAAAAGAACAATAAACATATCTTCAACAACATATATGCATGATATGAACCATAATTTTGGGTGTTTTTACGCTATTTTTGTCAAAAATCACAATTTTTATTTAAAGTTGGTCCAAATTCAAGAGACACATTCAATTTCGAAATAACTATGCATATAAAATGTTTCTTGAACAAAAAGGTAATCTATTTGCCATTATAATGAGGGTTCAATTTAAAAAATCGGTCAAATAATAATGCTACAGTTAATATTTTAGTGTTTTCCATGGTTTTGATAAAAAAAGACCACAAATATTATAGCGTATTAACTCAACGTTATTGTACAAATTCTGATGTCGTTTAACTATCATTAGTTCTGTTCATGGCTGTGTTCATATTTTTTTTTACAATTTAACATCTTATGTGCATGACAAGCTAAATAAATAGTAATTTTGTTTAATGTATCCAAGCGATTCCATTGTGGGAAAAATACATAGCAACCAAAGTCCGGATTCACTCTTAATGAGCAAAAGATTGATTTAATTCAAACTCACCATCCAAAAAATATTGTTTGAGGCCAAATCATCTTAGCAGCACATCTTAAACAATGATTTCTTGACCAAATTAGCTGGTTGAAGCCTTGCCAAGCCTGTGTTTACCATTTGCTATCTCTTTCTTGTATATAAAGTGAACTGAAAAAAAAAGTGTCATAAATGTTAAGGCATGCTATTGATACCAGTCAGTCATTTGTCTTCATTGAACTAAAAAAACATGAACATCTTTTAAAATAATGCTTCAACTAGACATAATAAACCTGAAGTAGGTTTAACATGAAGACAATAGTTTAAGAAAATGAACCGGTTTCATGGGTCGTGAATATAACCATAATTCAAACATACGCACAAGCGCATACATGTACATACATAAGTACATGTATCGTTCATTATGACTAGATTTAAATAACACTATTTATGTCCGTTCTCTTGCATTTGTTGTTTTTCATCTATTTCATGTATTTAGTAAGAAAATGTCAGCCCTTTTTAACATATGTAAAACATCAAAACAAGTATAAACAAATGGCAAAAATAAAAATGTTTAATTACATGCAAATCGCCTTATGTCAGTGTCTGTGTATGTTAAATCCAACTGTTTATTACAATTTTTTTTATGTGAGTGTGTTTAAACAATTCTGATTAACAAAAACAGCAATACTGACTGAAAATACACAAAGTATAATCAAGACAAACACCTGATCCTGACATCGTGTGTATACAACACAGTCAAGTAGACTTTCTACTGCATTTTGACACACTTATCGTGTAAAAACAATGAGTATGTGGTACAATATCAATGCCTTTAGTACTATTTAAAGTTTTAAATTACTTAAATTGAAGAAACTAACCTAATTTGTTTGCATTTCCAAACAATTTATCCATCGTATAAAGGGGGATAACTCTAGGCACATGCTAAATTGTGGACAGGCTAAAATCATCAACTGGCTCAATGGTACTAAATGAATGTCCATAGGCGACAATACTAACATTTGTTCTCGTAACTTTAATTCTATAAATATTTATGACATGTGTAGTATCTCATTTTAAAGCTGATAAACTCTTCTTATGTCAGTTTCAATATCGGGGGATGAAGCCAGATTAGTTTTTCCGGAATTTGCCAAACCCCGAAAAACGTGAATATTATGATGACGTCAGCAGCAAATAGTCCAAAAATATGCATCTCTAATGGAAGTCATTTTTTTAAGTTGGAGTCTTTTCTTGTGAAGATGGCTTCAATAATTCTTCTTTCCATATTAAATTAGCTTTTCAGAACAGTCATCCTTTTGTAATTCCATGAAGTATTCAATGTGCAATAATATCCCAAACTTGGTACTAGTCACGTGATAATACGGACTATTTTTGTCTGCCTGCCTCAAAGTTACAGTTTAATTAGTTACGTTGGTCCATATAAGGCCAAGACCACTATTTTTTTTTTGTCTTTAAGTGGGCCATAACCCCTATATTAAAGGAGTTGTCTGATAATTTCGACCCAATTTCCAGTCAATTTTGTAGAGCTTACATAGCTGAACAATATGCAATTGAAATAACTTCAATATCTTATAAAGTTCATGAGTTATAAGACAATATAAGTGAAAAACACAGAAAAAATCAAGATCAGGGTCAATAACTCCAACATGGTTTGTTGAAATTTTTCAAAATTTCAGGGTAGGTAGATCTTGACGTGCTGATTACTTTTACCCTATGCCAGAAGGTGTGATATCTGTCACGGTCTTGAATTATTTGCAAAAAAACTGCTGTTTTACCCCCCTGTCCTTTTTTTAGCAAATGTGGCGATGTTTTTATTGAATCATTTCAAAATGAGGACCGCTTGTTGCCAACATGTCATATATCATATTCCTGCAAAGTTTCAGTTAAATTGGTTCAGTGGTTTCAGAGGAGAAGATTTTTGAAATTGTTAACAGACGACGAGGAACGACGGACAACGACGGATGCATAGTGATGGCATAAGCTCACATGGCCTCTTGCCAGGTGAGCTAATAATATTGGGACCAGTGATAGGGGACATTTTTTCTACATGACCAAAATAAAATTGATTAAATCTATCAACATACATCAATTTGACAAATCACTCTAACTTTATTCCTGCTTAATTATAAAATATAATATAAAATAAACTAAATGCATGTTTTGGACAATTTAACTGTAAAACAAAAACTTCCCAATATGATAAAAATGAAATATACATATACAATCTCCTTTCTTTTTGACCTACAATGAATGGCCTTACAATGAGCATACAAAAAATGGGTTGGATTTAAATCCTATTGTAAAACTAGCTAAGGTGAATGGTGAAGCAACCATGTCCCTGTATTAAAGCTGAAGCCTTCATGAATCAGAAGTTGATGGACTGCAGTGAAGCTAAGAGAAACAAGGGGAAAAGAAGGGGAGGTAAGTGGAAGTTTAGTGTGAAAAAAAGTGGGAATGTAAAACCAATGTCTAGTCCCTTCTTTGAGTTTGAACTTTTCTACATGTATCAACATCAGCTTTAATTTCTCCCACATTTTCATTCTTAGGTATTACATGTACATTGGAGAAAAACTGTTGACATCCTAAATGTCTTATATGTACATGAGGTTCTTGACTTACATGGCTTATATCTTTCAACACTTTAAGGTACATGCTGTCACTTTTGATCATTTTTTCCTTTTGAATATAATTATTTAAGGAGGAGAAGGAGAGTGGTCATGTGACTTGCCCCCCCTCCAAAAAAAAGAAAAATATTTTGAGATTATGTGTTTTTAGAATCTTATACCTAGTTTAGGCACATTTTATCAATGTGATTTAAACTAGTACTCTAGAAGTAGTATAAATTCTAATTGACTGGAAAAAAGGATTGGAACATTTTTAGGTGTTTTTATGGCTTTTCCAATATAATTCATAGTTAAATATTGATACTTTAGCTTGATATAACTGGAAAAGAAGGAAAGAAACCCATGAAATTTGAATCAAATTATCATAGAGTATATCATTTTGGACATTTATGCCAATTTTTAAGAAAATCTGTTGACAAATTAATAATTGCGCAGGTTGGTTAATGCACTTTTCCGGAAAATCGTCCGTTTCCCGACCCTTTCAAACATAAAGATTTAAAAATCAATTATAAAGTTATTTTATATCAAAATGAACAGGAATTTGATATGAATTGAGAAAATATGTAAATGCGTTAAAATACTGCTTATATAGTACCATAAATAAGTATCCATGGCAACCATTTTGTCTGCAACATGACTTTTCTCGGATTTGGAAACTGAAGTTTAGCACCCCGATAAGCACCATCGAATTGATTAAAAATCATTTATTTGGGTTCGTTTTTGATCAATTTATTTGGATTTAGGTGCTCATTGTTCATAATGTTAAGAATAATTTTAATTTTTGGACGAAAAGGGTAAATCAGAATGAGAAAAACTACGTTTTTCATCTTGATATCATTTTTTTGTTATAATTTTCAAAAATACAAAAGAATGAGCAGCAATTCTCAAATTCTATATTTAATTATCTATCATGTGGTAAATTTCTAAAACAATCGATGTCGATCTTCGGGGTGCTAAATCCGATTTAAGAAATGAGGTATCAAATTTCGTCTGATTTGCCAAATAAGGTAAAAGGGGCGGGACTTAATTTCCAATAGAAAATTCTTCTATTCGGGTTTTTCTAACTATTGAGTAATATTGATAAAATATAATGGTCCAGATAACTGTAAATAATTATGTCAGACTACATAAGACAATAAAACTCCAAAAATTTTATCAAACCTATATGGTACAAGCATTTTATTTTTCCGAGTATTCGTCGCAATAAGGGGGACAACTCTTGGAAACTTTTTTTAAACTTTTGGCGTGACTAACGTCATTAACATCACTGTGTGGACCCTAGTGCCACACTCTACCTTGAGGATGCCGAATTGTGAGAGTTTCCACCATGTGATATGCATATACCAATATACAAATGTAATCATTTCATTAACATTTTAAAATACATAGGTAATATCCTAACAAAGCTCAGTACTGTTTATAAGCAGGAATGAACTTCAAACCTTTCAAAATATTGATTGGTCATCCATTCATAAAATATACGTCACAACCAGCATCCGAAGCATGCACATTTTAAATTGCCGTTTCTTTATGTTGGTTGTGTCGCGTATACTTCTGTCATATCTCTTTATTGTCTTTTACATGCAAATAGCATTCAATAAACGTGGAATGTTTTATTTTTTAAGAATTTTTTAAATAAACTGTTATACTGTCAATGCAAGGAAGTACCCTGCCAAACCTCAAATGTCAATTCCCAAAATCTGTGATTAAAGCTTTAAAAAAAAAACACAGTTTCCCTAACATGCATGAAATGTTAGTATGCAAATCCTGATATACTAATGTTCCACCAGAGTTGAATTGGATTTGTATGAAAAGTTCGATAAAATACAAATGCCATTTATTTCAAACACAATATAAAGAGGAAATGAAAATTATATTGTAAGCTCGTTTAGTTTTTTTATGGAATTGAAGGTCATATGAATTATCATTCACTTGAAAGTAATCACTTCAGTTATAAGGGTATATGAAAATAATAATCATATAGCTCCAATCTTAGGATAACTTGGTTTAACCCCGCAAAATTTTATATGTGCCAGGAATCTTTGACAAAGCTTTTGTTTGAACTAGTCGTTTTAATGTTTTCTGTTCCTTGTTTAAGAACAGGGTCCATCTTTGATTATTTCGGGATAGGTTTTGAATTATGTACATTTATTTAGATCTTGAGCCGATTGCAGAAGAGAGCAGTGTCTACTGGTCTCGTTGAATGCGATTGCGGTTTTCCGTGTGTTTTTATCTAAATTACCACTTGTTATGTGAGCTGTGTCGCGTACACTTATTTATTCCACATCTGATTATTTTCTATTATAGAATTTTCTTAGCCTTTGGTTTTTTTGTTTTTTGTTTTTGTATTTGTTTTGGTCTCAAATAGTACAACTTGACAAACTATATCACTATATTATTGCATATTTATAAAGATCTAAAGAAATCAAGCAAACTATTACTAAACGAGAGGATCGAAAATACGGGTACAATTAAATCTGAGAATAACAAACAGTCGGGCGATAAGGTGTTCACACAGCTGGGAGAATCTTTCCACAGAGGAATTTTCAAGCACTTGGGTGGTATATCATTGAAATATATAAAAGTTAAGCAATGCCGGAGATGCACAAGACGACCTTGATGACATGAACAAGGAACAATAATGGTGATGTGGAGAAAAAATACGTACAGGGTTTAAACTATTTAATCATTCCATATTTATTGATATAAAACAAATTGACATTTTTTGACAATCAAAATTACTAACATGTTAGCAAGAAGCCCAAAAATAACTTATAACTATTTTTATTAAAGTTATGCATTTCGATATGCAGGACAAAATAAAGAGAAAATATTAAAGATAAAAAAAATTCTAACTGTTTAAAATAAAATCAATTTATAAAAACAAAGAATAATAATACCGCAACACTATGTCAAGTGTGGCGTGATCCAAAATAAATAACCAGTTGCTTAAGACAAAGGGCTTATAAACATTTTAACACATGGATCTTATAATCCCTTGCATAATTTGAATAGAAACATAAAGATTTCAAAATCGGACAATGACGGGTCAGCAGTTCTTGTCCGACCTGTTTAAAATGCAGTTCTCCCCATGGTTGTGGATTATTAACATTTGCTATCTATTCCTTAGTTTTCAGTAATTTGCTCGTTTCATCATTTAAATGCCATTTTTTCCCTTTTTTTATATCAGACTGTAAATGTATTTCAGATCTGTTTGTCAAAATAATTTCAAAAAACGTTTGAAAATGCGGTAGCACAGAATTGGTCTCGACAAAAATTAACCATTTATTAAATTATATCAAAAACACACTTTTATGTCAAAACACTATAATTAGCAATGACAGAAGAATTACGACAAATATCTTATTTTCGTTTTAAGATATGGATTTTGAAATATTGTAGAAGGCAAACAAACACAAATTGCCAAAAAATTTGTACGACAGATTGTTAGCATCCATTGGGGAATTATATTTATGGTTGGGAAGTTACTAATTGCATAAAAGGACGTGCCATTTCAAACATTTTACGATTACAAATATCATAATATTTGAAAAAGATTTTCAAAGCCTTTCTGTTTCATTTTATGATAAAAATGTCATGATATTTAACATTAATTTTCTACTGCCTTTTATTTTTTTTCACTCTTATTGATGTAAACTGTTATTTTTGAACAACCAAATACCCAATAAATAAAGAGAAGGCCTCAAATCAAATTTCTAGAAGCCTTTTAAAGGAAATCATTCATTTTAATGTGCATCATGTGGTAAAGTTACCAAGAGAAAGCAATAGGCTCTCATAAGCCTGAATCGCTTACATAGACTTTTATTCCTAAAAAATTCCGGATTAGTATGACCCACATTCATGTACCCTACAAAAGTTTTCATTCTATACACCGAAAGCACTAAGTATTTTTTACCTTTAAAGGAAGATAACAAGATTAAAGACTGAAGAAGATCTGGTGGCATCATTGGAATATAAATTCCCCTTAATTTTCATAAATTTATAAACTATTATGAAACTCTAAACTAGAACTGCAAATTTATAAAAATATCAAAGAAGATTATTAAAGATGTTCAACTGGAAGCATTGTCAATGTCAAAAGATGAGACTGTAACTGTAACAGTGTAGCTCTGACGTAAAAATATATCATGTTTCATAAACCTAGTACATGTAGGTCCTGAGATATGAAAGTGTTAAAAAAACTTATTATGAAAATTGTAATGCATTAAGAATTGCTAAAGTCACTCATCCAAAACATAAAGGTCAAAGTCAAAAGATGCGAACACATCTGTGCATTACTATTACTTGGTCTGGGTCTATTATGAATTTTTAAAGACAATTAAACATATCAAGGTAATGGTCAAAAGATGGAGATGCAACTATGCTTAGCTACTACTGGTGTTTATATAATTTTAAAATTGCAATTAATAAATATATGTACTGAAAATTGTCAGTCACTAAACCAGAAAATCAAGGTCAAGGTCAAACGATGGGAATGCAACTTAACTTCTAATACAACTCTCAAAATTTATGGCATGTTTTCTTTTCTCAAAATAATGTCATTTGAATCTAGCTATCATGTGTTATTTTGATAAACTATCTATAACTACTTCTTGATAAAACTAAACCAAAAATACAAAAATCAGAACACTTTTTTCTTATATTAATTTATCATTAGGTAAAAAACAAGTTTATTATATTTATATTATTTCATCTAAATGCCTTTGAATATTAGTTGATAATATTATTGGTATTGCATGCAAAAAATGAATAATTTTTCATTTAATTATCTTTTAAACATTAAACATTTTGACAAGGTATAACGGCAGCTGTTAATAAATAACTTTGGTAAAATGTCTGAGTTTTTAACAAACTCTATCAAATTATGGATCAAATGAAATGAATTAGTGGCTTTTTCTCATTTGGGCAAAAGTTTGTTAAATCCTTAACATGATGTTTTGGCTTATATAAATTATAGAAGACCAAAGGCCACAAAAATATTTTTCGTATTGCTTTTGGAAACTAAACCTGGAATTATCTTTGTGCTTATCTTCAGCTTTAATTCTCACAAAAATGTCATTTTAACATTTTGAAACATGCATTTCCTAGTTTTGGGGCATGTGTAATATTCCCAAAGTATTGCCAGATTTATAAAATAAACTTCTCGGGCTGATTAAAAATCATACATTTATTAATCAGTGTTCAATTTTATGGTATATGCAAAACTATCGGCAACTTTTGCTTTAACCCTATCATGTCTGTCTGTTTAAAACTGTTTAATAATTCTATATCATATCAAACTAAATCCTTTTTTTTTCAAACTAATATAAACTAATACTACCACAGAGGTGGATGATAACTACAACTTTGTCTGTGAAATAAAAGTTGAAGCCTTCTGGAATCGAGATAGGAGTGGGAACTGAAACCAAGAGAAGGAATTGGACATGTGTGAAACCTCAATATAGCTACCCATCCTGTGCTTATTGGGAGTTTGAACTTTTTCTACTTATAACATTATCTTTTATTCCTCTCCCATTTTCATTCTATATTATTAATAAGTGTAAATGGGAGCATCCTCGAAACTTTTATGGTACATGCCAATCAATTTTGATACTTTTTTCCTTCAGGTATTCTGATGCAACTGCTGATGAGATGTAGACCTGTGTTAGTATATTGAATATATGAGCAGCTTGACCAAATTCTGATCATTTCATTCACAGTGGATTGAAAGTAATTGTCCAGAAAAAATAAGTTAACAATAAACTTTACATAGTGAAAACAGTAAATTGGGAGATGAATTTTCAATTATTACTAGTAAATTATTTAATTATTAAAATTATGATTTAAATTGATTCTATATAAAACAAGAGGATCCAAGGAGCCTGAATCGCTCACCTGTCTTAATGTAACAATATTTAACATTTCCAACAGCCTGTCATGACAGGAAACTAGTGGAAAGCTCTATAAGGCTGAGCATTTGAGCAAGCATTTGTGTGGCACTATCTTCTATGGTACACAATCTTTCACGTACATTCCACTATTTTTTGGCATTAAAGGGGCCGAAACTTTTATAATGGTCATCTGACAATTTTGGCCTTATAAACAATTTTGTAGATCTCGATTAGCTGAACATTTTAGCAAGCAAACCCCTTTCTCTATCTCTATCTCAATCCACTATCGTTCACAATCGTATTTTTTGCATTTAAGGGGACATAACTCCTATAAGGGTTCATCTGACAATTACCACCTAACGGACAATTTTGTAGAGCTCAATTAGCTGATCATTTAGGTAAGCAACACCTTTTCCCTACGTTCTTTTGTTTACAATCTATAAGGCTCAAACCACTATTTTTGGGCGTTTCAGGGGCCATTACCAATAAAATGGTCATCTGACAAATTTGGCCTAATGAACAATTTTGTAGAGTTCAATAAGCTGAACATTTAAGCAAGCAAAACATTTTCTCTATCTACTATCGTTCACAATCTATAAGGCAAAAACCACTATATTTGGCTTTTAAGGGGTCATAACTCCTATGAGGGGTCATCTGACGATTTACACCTAATGGACAATTTTGTTGAGCATAATTAGCTGAACATTTAAGCAAGCAAAACCTTTTCCCTACGTTCTATTGTTTACAATCTATAAGGCTAAAATAAGCTGAACATTTTATCAAGCAAAACATTTTCTCTATCTTCTACCGTTCACAATCTATGAGTTAAACCCCACTATTTTTGGCGTTTAAGGTACCATAGCCCCTATAAGGAGTCATCTGACAATTTCGACCTAATGATCAATTTTGTAGATCTCAATTAGCTGAACATTTAAGTAAGCAAAACCTTTTCTCTATCTACTATCGTTCATAATCTTTAAGGCAAAAATCACGATGGCTTTTAAGGGGATATAACTCCTATAACATGTATAAGGGATCATCTGACAATTTCGACATAATAGACAATTTTGTAGAGCTCAATTACCTGAACATTTAAGCAAGCAAAACAATTTCCGTATCTGATAATCTCCTATTGTTCACCATAATATAAGGCCAAAACCACAAATTTTTTTTTGTCTTTAAGTGGGCCATAACCCCTATAAGGAGTTTTCTGATAATTTCGACCCAATTTCCAGTCAATTTTGTAGAGGTTACATAGCTGAACAATATACAATTGAAATAACTTCAATATCTTATTAAATTCATGAGTTATAAGACCATATAAATGGAAAACACAGAAAAAAATCAAGATCAGGGGAAATAACTCCAACATGGTTTGTTGAAATTTCTTCAAAATTTCAGAGTAGGTAGATCTTGACGTGCTGATTACTTTTACCCTATGCCAGAAGTGTGATATCTGTAAATAAAAAACTGATGTTTTACCCCCTGTCCTTTTTTTTGCAAAGGTGGCAATGTTTTTATTGAATCATTTCAAAATGAGGACCGTTTGTTGCCAACATGTCATATATCATTCCTGCAAAGTTTCAGTTAAATTGGTTCAGTGGTTTCAGAGGAGAAGATTTTTGAAATTGTTAACAGACGACGAGGGACGACGGACAACGACGGATTCATAGTGATGGCAAAAGCTCACATGGCCTTTTGCCATGTGAGCTAATAATAATGGGACCAGTGATAGGGGACATTTTTTTCTACATGACCAAAATAGATTGATTTAATTTATAATGTTAAAACAAAATTACACATATATTATTACAACTCAAGGATTTTTTTATATAATCATTGATATATTGGTCTTGCATGCAAAAATAAATAATTTCATTTATTCTGTCTATTTACATACATCAATTTGACAACTTACTCTAACTTTATTCCTGCTTAATTATAAAATATAATATGAAATAAATTAAATGCATGTTTTGGACAATTCAACTGTAAAACAAAAACTTCCCAATATGATAAAAATGAAACATACATATACAATCCCCTTTCTTTTTGACTTACAATGAATGAACTTACAATGAGCATACAAAAAATGGGTTGGATTTTAATCCTATTGTAAAACTAGCAAAGGTGAATGGTGACTGCAACATGTCTCTGTATTAAAGCTGAAGCCTTCATGAATCAGAAATTGATGGACTGCAGTGAAGCTAAGAGAAACCAGGGGAAAAGAAGGGGAGGTAAGTGGGAGTTTAGTGTGAAAAAAGTGGGAATGTAACACCAATGTCTAGTCCCTTCTTTGAGTTTGAACTTTTCTACATGTATTAACATCAGCTTTAATTTCTCCCACATTTTCATTCTTAGGTACTACATGTACATTGGAGAACAAGAGTTGACACTAAAGTATGTCTCGCCTGTCGGCACCATCACAGAACTCATTGAAGGTCTAGCTGGGCCTTCAGAAAAGTTAAGGTCAAGATCATGTGACAGATGACAGAATTCCATTTAACCATCGCAAAAATCTCTAAATTGTGTTCTAGATACCATAGTCATTGAGAAACAATTAAAAAAGACCAACATTCACTAAGTCATTCAACCATGAAAATGGGGTCAAGGTAACATTACATGGTGAAGTCAGTTTTGTATACCATTATACCCAAATATCAGATGCCTAGCTATAATATTATACTTTTCACTTAACTCATTTTCCTCCCAAAAATCATTTACATTCACAAAGTCACTGAACCGTGAAAAAGGGGTCAGGGTCACACAGCATGGTGTCAGTTGTGTAGATCCCAACCCCAAATGTCTGTATACCAAATATCAGATGCCTAGCTATTATACTCTTAACTTAATTTATTTTCCACCAAAGCTTTAATTGTCCCAAAAATCATCTAAGTCGACAGAGTCACTGAACCATGAAAATTGTGTCAAGGTCGCCGGACATGGTGTCAGTTGCATAGACCATAACCCCAGGTCTGTATACCAAATATCAGATACCTAGCTATTTTACTTTTCACTTAATTCATTTTCCACAAAAGTCTTACAGAGGTTTTTTGGCCCCAAAAATAATCCAAGTCCACAGAGTCACTGAACCATGAAATTGGGGTCAGGGTCAAAATGCATGGTAACAGTTGCATAAAACATAACCCGAAGTACCGGTATACCAGATATCAGATGCCTAGCTATTATACTTTTCACTTAATTCATTTTCCACTAAAGTCTTACAAAGGGATTTTTTTTACCTTAAAAAACATCTAAGTTCACAGAGTCGCTGAACCATGAAATAGGGGTTAGGGTCAAATGACATGGTGCCAGTTGTGTAAAACATAATCCAAACTGTCTGCATACTAAATATCAGATGCCTAGCTATTCTACTTTTCACTAAATTCATTTTCCACAAAAGTCTTACAAAGGGGTTTTTTGGCCTGAAAAAACATCTAAGTTAACAGAGTCACTGAACCGTGAAAAAGGGGTCAAGGTCAAAAGGCATGGTGCCAGTTGCGTAGACCATAATCCCAACTGTCTGTATACCAAATATCAGATGCCTAGCTATTATCCTTTTCTTGGAATTCATTTTCAACAAAAGTCTTACAAAGGGATTTTTTGGCCCGCAAAAAACATCGAAGTTCACAGAGTCACTGAACCATGAAATTGGGGTCAGGGTCAAAAGGCATGGTGCCAGTTGCGTAGACCATAACCCCAACTGTCTGTAAACCAAATATCAGATGCCTAGCTATTACTAGTATACTTTTCCTGTAATTCATTTTCCACAAAAGTCTTACAAAAAAATTTTACGCCGTCGCCGTCGCCGCCGACGGAAAGTAATACCTGTGTCTCGCCTTCAGCGACTTAAGTCGCAGGCAAGACAAAAACTGTTGACACCCTACATGTACATGAGGTTCTTGACTTACATGGTTTATCTCTTTCAACACTTTAAGGTACATGCTGTCTCTTTTGATCTTTTTTCCTTTTGAATATATTTATTTAAGGTGGAGAAGGAGTGGTCATGTGACTTGCTTCCCCCCCCCATAAGAAAAATATTTTGAGATTTTTGTGTTTTTAGATCTTATACCTAGTTTAGGCACATTTTATCAATATGATTAAAACTAGTATTCTAGAAGTAGTATAAATTCTAATTGACAGGAAAAAAGTAATGGAACATTTGTAAGTGTTTTTATGGCTTTTCCAATATAATTCATAGTTAAATATTGATACTTTAGCTTGATATAACTGGAAAAGAAGGAAAGAAACCCATGAAATTTGAATCAAATTATCATAGAGTACATCATTTTGGACATTTATGCCAATTTTTAAGAAAATCTGTTGACAAATTAATAATTGGACCCTAGTGCCACACTCTACCTTGAGGATGCCGAATTGTGAGAGTTTCCACCATGTGATATGCATATACCAATATACAAATGTAATCATTTCATTAACATTTTAAAATACATAGGTAATATATCCCTAACAAAGCTCATTACTGTTGATAAGCAGGAATGAACTTCAAACCTTTCAAAATATTAATTGGTCATCCATTCATAAAATATACGTCACAACCAGCATCCGAAGCATGCATTTTAAATTGTCGTTTCTTTATGTTGGTTGTGTCGCGTATACTTATGTCACATCTCTTTATTGTCTTTTACATGCAAATAGCATTCAATAAACGTGAAATGTTTTATTTTTAAAGAATTTTGTAAATAAACTGTTATACTGACAATGCAAGGAAGAACCCTGCCAGACCTCAAATGTCGATTCCCAAAATCTGTGATTAAAGCTTTAAAAAAAGATGTTTCTCTAACATGCATGAAATGTAAGTATGCAAATCCTGATTTACTAATGTTTCACCAGAGTTGAATTGGATTTATATGAAAAGATCGATAAGATACAAATGCCATTTATTTCAAACACAATATAAAGAGGAAATGAAAATTATATTGTAAGCTCGTTTATTATGGAATTGAAGGTAATATGAATTATCATTTATTTGAAAAATGATCACTTCAGTTATAAGGGTATATAAAAATAATAATAATACAGCTCAAATCTTAGAGTAACTTAGTGAAACCCCGCATTTTTTTATGTGTCAGGAATCTTTGACAAAGCTTTTGTTTGTACTAGTCGTTTTAATGGTTTCTGTTCCTTGTTTAAGGATAGGGTCCATCTTTGACTATTTCAGGATAGGTTATTAATTATGTACATTTTATATAGATCTTGAGCCGATTACATAACAGAGAGCAGTGTCTACTGGTCTTGTTGATTTCCGTGTTTTTATCTGAATTACCACTTGTAATGTGAGCTGTGTCGCATACACTTATTCCACATCTTATTATTTTCTATTATAGAATTTTCTTAGCCTTTGGGTTTGGTTTTTTTGGGGTTTTTTTTGTGTTGTTGTCTCAAATAGTATAACTTGACAAGCTATATCACTATATTATTGCATATTTATAAAGATCTGAAGAAATCAAGCAAACTATTACTAAACGAGAGGATCGAAAACACTGGTACAATTAAATCTGAGAATAACAAACAGTTGGGCGATAATGTGTTCACACAGCTGGGAGAATCTTTCCACAGAGGAATTTTCAAGCACTTGGAAGGTTGTATATCATTGAAATATATAAAGTAAAGCAATGCCGGAGATGCACAAGACGACCTTGATGACATGAACAAGAAACAATAATGGTGATGTTGAGAAAAAATACGTATAGGGTTTTAACAATTTAATCATTCCATATTTATTGATTTAAAACATATTGACATTTTTGACCAATCAAAATTACTAACATGTTAGCAAGAAGCCCAAAAATAAATTATAACTATTTTATTAAAGTTATGCATTTCGATATGCATGACAAAATAGAGAGAAAATATTAAAGATAAAAAAAATTATGTTTAAAATAAAATCAATTTATAAAAAAAGAATAATAATACCGCAACACTATGTCAAGTGTGGCGTGATCCAAAATAAATAACCATGTTGCTTAAGACAAAGGGCTTATAAACAATTTTAACACATGGATCTTATAATCCCTTGCATAATTTGAATAGAAACATAAAGATTTCAAAATCGGACAATGATGGGTCAGCAATTCTCGTCTGACCTGTTTAAAATGCAGTTCTCCCCATGTTTGTGGATTATTAACATTTGCTATATTTTCCTTAGTTTTCGGTAATTTGCTCGTTTCATCATTTAAATGCCATTTTTTCCTTTTTAATATCAGACTGTACATGTATTTCAGATCTGTTTGTCAAAATAATTTCAAAAAACGTTTGAAAATGCAGTAGCACAGTATGGTCTCGACAAAAAATTAACCATTAAAAAATTATATCAAAAACACACTTTTATGTCAAAACACTATAATTAGCAATGACAGAAGAATTACGACAAATATCTTATTTTCGCTTTAAGATATGGATTTTGAAATATTGTAAAAGGCAAACAAACACAAATTGCCAAATAAATTGTACGACAGATTGTTAGCATCCATTGGGGAATTATATTTATGGTTGGGAAGTTACTAATTGCATAAAAGGACGTGCCATTTCAAACATTTTACGATTACAAATATCATGATATTTAAAAATAATTTTCAAAGCCTTTCTGTTTCATTTCATGATAAAAATGTCATGATATTTAACATTAATTTTCTATTGCCCTTTTTTTCACTCTTATTGATGTAAACTGTTATTTTTGAACAACCAAATACCCAATAAATAAGAATAAGGCCTCAAACCAAATTTCTAGAACTTTTTTAAAGAAAATCATTCATTTTAATGTGCATCATGTGGTAACGTTACCAAGAGAAAGCAATAGGCTCTCATAAGCCTGAATCGCTTACATAGACTTTTATTCCTAAAAGTTTCCGGATTACTATGACCCACATTCATGTACCCTAAAAAGTTTTCATTCTATGCACCGAAAGCACTAAGTGTTTGACCTTTAAAGGAAGATAACAAGAGTTAAGACTAAAGTAGACCTGCTTGCATCATCAGAATATAAATCCCCCTTAATTTTCATATATTTATAAATTATTATGAAACACTAAACTAGAACTCCAAATTTATCAAAATGTCAAAGAAGATTATTAAAGATGTTCAACTGGAAGCATTGTCAATGTAAAAAGATGAGACTGTAACTGTATCAGTGTAGCTCTGATGTAAAAATATATCATGTTTCATAAACCTAGGTAATATAGGTCCTGAGATATGAAAGTGTTAAAAAAACTTAATATAAAAATTGTAATGCATTAAGAATTGCTAAAGTCACTCATCAAGAACATCAAGGTCAAGGTAAAAAGATGCAAGCACATATGTGCGTTACTACTACTTGGTCTGGGTCTATTATTAATTTTTAAAGACAATTAAACATATCAAGGTAATGGTCAAAAGATGGAGATGCAACTATGCTTAGCTACTGCTGGTGTTCATATAACTTTAACATTGCAATTAATAAATATTTGTACTGAAAATTGTCAGTCACTAAACCAGAAAATCAAGGTCAAGGTCAAATGATTTGAATGCCACTTAACTTCTTATACAATTCTCAAAATTTATGGCATGTTTTTTATCTAAATAATGTCATTTGAATCCAGCTATCAAGTGTTATTTTGATATACTATCTATAACTACTTCTTGATAAAACTAAACCAAAAATACAAATATCAGAACACTTTTTTTAATATTAGTTTATTATTAGGTAAAAAACAAGTTTATTACATATATATTATTTCATCTTAATGCCTTTGAATATTAGTTGATAATATTATTGGTCTTGCATGCAAAAATATATAATTTCATTTTTTCATCTTTCAACGTTTAACAATTTGACAACTATCTATTTAAAACAAAGTTTAATAATCAGATAGCAGCTGTTAATAAATAAGTTGGGTAAAATATCTTGGGTTTTAACAAACTCTTTTAAATTTCTTTTCAGTATTAGATCAAATGAGATGAAAAAGTGGCTTTATCTCAAGTTGGCAAAAATTGTTATATCCTTTTCATGATTTTTTTTTTGCTTTTTTCTGTACATATAGGAGAAAACCACATGGTTACAAAAATAGTTTAAATATTGCTTTTGGAAACTAAACCTGATAATATCTTTGTGCTGATCTTCAGCTTAAAATCTCAAAAAAATGTAGTCATTTCAGCATTTTGAAACATGCACTTTCCATGCGTAATATTCTAAAATCATTGCCAGATTTTTAAAATAAACTCCTCAGGCTGATAAAAAAAAATCATACATTTATTATTCAGTAGTAGATACTATGGGTACAATTTATTCTCTTAACCTAGCATGTCCTTTTAAAATGGTCTATATATCATTTCTATCTAAATTCGTGTTTTTTTAAACTAATATGAATTAATACTACCAGAGGTGGATGATGAATTCAACTTTGTCTGTGAATAAAAAGAAGCCTTCTGGAATCAGTATTTAGGAATGGAAACTGAAAGCAACAGAAACTGAAAAGGCGAATGAAGTGGGCATGTGTGAACCCCCTTTATACTAGTAGCTTACCATCCCTGTGTCTATTAGGAATTTGAACTTTTTTTACTCAACATTATCTTTAATTCCTCTGCCATTTTCATTCTATTACATTAATATGTATAAATGGAAGCATCCTGTATGCTTGATTTGGCTACTAGTATTCTCAAAAATTTATGGTACATGCCATTCACTTTTTATATGATACGTTTTTCCTTTAGGTATTCTTATTCAATTGCTGCTGATAAGATGGGGACCTGTTTTAGTACATGGAAGAAGCAAAGAGGCACAAATGGGGCATTCAAGTGTCAAAAGTCCGAAAGGGCAAACACGAACAAGAACAGCACGAAGAACCAAAAAACCAACCAAACGGAAATCAACAACGCGAACGCAAGTCGTAACAAGACTGAACTCAGGTGCTCTGGAAGAGCAAGCGGTTCCTGCCTGCTATAGCACACCGTCGTGTTACCACAAATGAACAGCATGACCAAATTCTGATCATTTCATTTACAGTGTTTGAAACTTTGCATTGAAATATGATACATTGTATTACAACAAAATTAGTAAACATCTTAAATGATCTTAAATATCCAGAAAAAAATAAGTTAACAATAAATTTTAGATAATGATAACAGTGAATTGGGAGATAAATTTTCATTAAATTTTTTGATTATTAAATTAATAATTTAAATGAATTCTATATTAACAAGAATATGTCCAAAAGACATAATGCCCCATCTTGAAACATTTATTTTTTTCCACAATCACTAAAGCATCAACATGGTTGCTATTAAAGCACGTGTAAGTCAGAAGGAATGGACTTTAACTTTACCATTCTTCTATAAGTGGTCATTTATGCGGAAAATATAGGTCACTGCAAGCATTGTGCTAAGCATCACTAGGTGCACCTATCATGACAATAGAGTAGATGTGGCACATGTCAGTAAGTGGGAATGGAGTTTAACCAGTCTTCTTTAAGAGGCCATCAATGTGGAAAATATAGGTCACATCCAGCATCCGAAGCATGCATTGTGCTACGTATCCCTAGGTGCACCTACCATACCAATTTGGTTACTATGGCATTTGTCAGTAAGAAGGAATTGACTTTAATCATTCTTCTATAAGTGGTCATTCATGCGGAAAATATAGGTCACTTACAGCATACGAAGCATGCATTGTGCTTAGCATCACTAGGTGCACATACCATACCTAACTGGTTGATGTAGCACTTGTCAGTTAGAGGGAATGGACTTTAACCATTTTTCTGTACATGATCATTCATGCAGAAAATATAGGTCACATCCAGCATCCGAAGCATGCAATTTTCTTATCATCACTAGATGCACCTACCATACCAATATGATTGATGTGGCATTTGTCAGTAAGTGCAAATTTGGAAATATGGGATTTGGGACGGACATCTGAACGGACGGACGAACAGACGGACGGAAGGACGAACGGACGGACGAACAGACCCGAACACTATATGCCCCTCTACTTTCGTAGATGGGGCATAAAAAAAAACAAAAGGCTCCAAGGAGCGGGAATCACTCACCTGTCTTTATGTAACAGTATTTAACATTCCAAATAGCCAGTCATGACAGGAAACTACTGAAAAGCTCTACAAGACTGAGCATTTAAGCAAGCACATGTGTGGCACAATCTTCTATGGCACACAATCGTTCACGTACAATCCAATATATTTGGCATTTAAGGGGCCGTAACTCTTAAAATGGTCATCTGACAATTTCAACCAAATGGATAATTTTGTAGAGTTTAACTAGCTGAACATTTAAGCAAGCAAAACCTTTTCCCTACGATCAATTGTTTACAATCTATAAGACAAAATCCACTACTTTTGGCGTTTAAGGGGGCATAACCCCTATAAAGCAAGATAACCTTTTCTCTATCTACTTTTGTTCTCAATCTATTGATCAAAAACCACTACATTTAGCTTTTAAGGAGTCATAACTCCTAGGAAGGGTCATCTCACAGTTTCATCATTTAAGCAAGCAACACCATTTCCGTATCTTCTATCATTCACAATATATAAGGCCAAAATTTATGTAGGCCATAACCCCTATAAGGGGTCGTCTGACATTTTCGACCCAATGGACAGTTTTGTAGAGCTTACATAGCTGAACAATATGCAATAGAAATAACTTCAATATCTTATAAAGTTCTTGAGTTATAAAACAATATACTGTAAACCAATTAATTTTCGCGGCTACAAACTTTCGCGGTTTCCTTAGAATGAACATTTTTACGGAAATAATCTTTCGCGGTATCGTAATTCTCCATCATTACAACCTTTTCAATCAGACTGTTTCGCGGCTATAAACTTTTGCGTGTGCAAAGCTTCCGCGAATCTCGCGAAAGTTTATAGCACGCGAAAATTAATTGGTTTACAGTAAGTGCTAAACACAGAAAAACAAGAATATGTCCAAAAGACAAAATGCCCCATCTCGCAACATTTATTTTTTTCCACAATCACTAAAGCATCAACATGGTTGCTATTAAAGCAGAAGGAATGGACTTTAACTTACCATTCTTTTATAAGTGGTCATTCATGCGGAAAATATAGGTCACTGGCAGCATCCGAAGCATGCATTGTGCTAAGCATCACTTGGTGCACCTACCATACCAATATAGTTGATGTGGCACATGTCAGTAAAAAAGGAATGATCTTTATCCATTCTTCTATAAGTGGTCAGTCATGCGGAAAATATAGGTCACAGCCAGCATCCGAAGCATGCATTGTGCTTAGCATCACTAGGTGCACCTATCATAACAATAATGTAGATTTGGCACATGTCAGTATTAAAGTGCGAATGGACTTGAACCATTCTTCTGCAAGTGGTCATTCGTGCAGAAAATATAGGTCACATCCAGCAACTGAAGCATGCATTGTGCTAAGCATCACTAGGTGCACCTACCATAACAATTTGTTTACTATGGCATTTGTCAGTAAGAAGGAATGGACTTTAACCATTCTTCTAAAAGTGGTCATTCATGCGGAAAATGTAGGTCACTGCCAGCATCCGAAGCATGCATTGTGCTTAGCATCACTGAGTGCACATACCATACCTATATGGTTGATGTAGCAATTGTCAGTTAGAGGGAAAAGACTTTAACCATTTTTCTGTACATGATCATTCATGCAGAAAATATAGGTCACATCCAGCATCAGAAGCATGCAATTTTCTTATCATCACTAGATGCACCTACAATACCAATATGATTGATGTGGCATTTGTCAGTAAGTGCATATTTGGAAATATGGGATTTGGGACGGACGGACGAACGGACGAACGAACAGACCCGAACACTATATGCCCCTCTACTTTCGTAGATGGGGCATAAAAATCAAGAAAAGGGGCAATAACTCCCACATGGTTTATTGAAATTTCTTCAAACTTTCATGGTAAGTAGATCTAGACGTGCTGATTACTTTAACCATATCTGTCACGTTCTTCAGTTATTCGCAAAAAACTACTGTTTACCCCCCTGTCCTTTTTTAGCAAAAGTGGCAATGTGTTTATTTAATCATTTCAAAATAAGGATCGTTCGTTGCCAACATGTCATTTATCATTCCTGCAAACGACAGACGACGAGGGACGACGGACAACGACGGATGCATAGTGTTGGCATAAGCTCACATGGCCTTTGGCCAGGTGAGCTAATAATATTGGGGCCAGTGATAGGGGACATTTTTTCTACCAAAATAGAATTGATTAAATCTATTATGTTAAAAACAAAAATTTTCACAATTAAACAGTCATATATTATTACAACTCAAGGATTTTTTATATAATCATTTATATTATTGGTCTTGCATGCAAAACTAAATAATTTCATTTATTCTGTCTATTAACATACATCAATTTGACAACTCACTCTAACTTTTTTACTGCTTAATTATAAAATATAATATAAAATAAAATAAATGCATGTTTTGGACAATTTAACTGTAAACAAAAACATCCCAATATGATATAAATGAAACATACATATACAATCCCCTTTCTTTTTGACCTACAATGAATGGACTTACAATGAACATATAAAGAAATAAAGAGTAAGAAATAAAGAGTGTTTGATTTTGACTGTAAAACTAGCAAAGGTAAATGGTAGATACAACCATGTCACTGTATAAAAGCTGAAACCTTCAGAAATCAGGAGTTGATGAAGAGAACTGAAACAGAAAAGAAAGAAAGGGGAGAAGGGGAGGTAAGTGGGGGTTCAGGGTAAAAAAGTGGGAATGTAAGACCAATTTCTAGTCCCTTCTTTAAGTTTGAACTTTTCTACATGTATCCAAATCAGCTTTAATATCTCCCACCTTTTCATTCTTAAGTACTACATGTACATTGGCGAAAAACTTTAGACATCCTACATGTCTTATATCATGATATAAGTAACTAAAATTGGCTACCTGTTTCAACACTTTAAGGTACATGTTGTTCAGTTTTGATACTTTTGACCACTTTTCCTTTAAAATATTATTATTTAAAGGATCCTTGTGTGAGGTAATTCCGTGAAATATGCATTGTATATAGATTTTTTTCTATATATAAAATACAGATTAACATTTTAACTATTTCATCTTGCATTTGGTAAAGTTTTACTTCCCTAAGGTAATAGTACTTTTGCGTTTTTTTTTTTCAATGATTGGAAGTGGACGTTGTTAAATTAAACAGTAAACAATTGTATAAATAATTATTTCATTAACATAGGTTAAATATCCCTTACAAAGCGCTAAGTATTGTTGGTAAGCAGGAATGAACTTCAAACTTTTCAAAATTTTAAGTGGTCATCCATTTATAATATAAAATATAGGTCACAACCAGCATCCGAAGCATGCATTTTTAATTGCCGTATCTTTATGTTGGTTGTGTCACGTAAACTTATTTCACATTTCTTTATATTCTATTACATGCAAATAGCACTCAATAAACGTGAAATATTTTATTTTTCGAAGAATTTTGTAAATAAACTGTTATACTTACAAAGCAAGGAAGAACCCTGCCAGACCTCAAATGTCAATCCCCAAAATATGTGATTAAACCTTTTTGTTTAAAAAAACACTATTTCCCTAACATGCATGAAATTTTAGTATGCAAATCCTGATATACTAATGTACTACATATTGTAATTTTTAAAATAAACAGTTTGCCATTTAAAATATATCAAATAAATTAAAACATAACTTTCAAAACAGCAGACCCTTCTTTGTGAAAAAAAATAACAGAAGAACTTATATAATAGAATATAATATATTTGGAATTGGATTTATATGAATAGGTTGATAAAATACATATGCCATTTACATCAAACACAATGAAAAATGAAAATTTTATTGTAAGCTCGTTTAGTCTTTTTATGGAATTGAAGGTCCTATGAATTATCATTCATTAGAAAAATGATCACTTCATTTATAAGGGTATATGAAAATAATAATTTTACAGCTCAAATCTTATGGTAACTTGGTTTAACCCCGCAAAATTTTATATGTGCCAGGAATCTTTGACAAAGCTTTTGTTTGTACTAGTCGTTTTAATGTTTTCTGTTCCTTGTTTAAGAATAGGGTCCATCTTTGACTATATCAGGATAGGATTTGAATTATGTACATTTTATACAGATCTTGAGCCAATTGCAGAACAGGAAGCGGTGCCTGCTGGCCTCGTTGAATACGTTTGTAGTTTTCCGTGTGTTTTTATCTCAATTGTCGATTGTTATGTGAGCTGTGTCGTGTACACTTATTTCACATCTTATTGTTTTCTATTATATAATTTTCTTAGCCTTTCTGTTTTGTTGTTGTTGTTTTTTGTTGTTTTTTGTTTTTGTTTTTTTTTTGTCTCAAATAGTACAACTTGACAAGCTGTATCACTTTATTGTTGCTTATTTATAAATATTGAAAGAAATCCAGAAAACTATTACTAAACCGTCGAGAGGCAGACTAGTTAAAAACAGTGCAAAGGTATTAAAAGGATGGTGAAGCCACATTTAAAAGGTAAAAACTAAATAAGAAATATAAAGAAAAAAGAATTAAAACCTTTAAAACAAATAAAACAAGAGTGCCCAAATTTTCGGACATAAAGTCCTTCTTCAGAGGCTAAAAAGTAGAAAGATGTTCACACATCGACTGACGAGGACAGAATGACATAAAATTGACTCGAAGAACATCACGTGGTATTTTAATCCTGAACTTGATGACTAATTTATATATATCAAGAAAAGGTCTGTCTTTTTACATTCATACCAAAGGGTTGAAAAGTGCCTAAAAAGTTGATTATTCTTTGCTCAAGGAACTGTCTTTGTTTTTCGCCGGTGCATGTTTCAAGGAGAACGGTCACCTGCATATCCTTGACGCCATGGTTTGGCAATGAAAAGTGCTGGCCGACTGGCCCACTGGTGCACACTGCTACCTAAACTACCAATCTTGTCATCCCCAGAGCTGCAAAAATGCCATTCCTAGGTCTCAATTTCTGAGACTTAAACGTATTTGCAGCAAAGAGGATGATTTTAAAGTTCAAAGCAGCACTATGAAATCATTCTTTGTCAAAAGGGGATATCCAAACAACATCTTGGATAAAGCTATCGACTCAGTTTCCCGGGTGACACGATCCAAGGCTTTGGAGCCCAGGTCAAGACGCAAGAATGACCGTATACCTTTGGTACTTACATACCACCCTCATAACATCGTTATACGGAACATTCTGTTGCGCAATTTCAAGTCCATCGTCTTGAAGGACGAACACATGTCGACAGTGTTCGACTCGCCACCCCTGACTGCTTTTCGCAAAGGTAAGAGTTTGAGGCAACATCTTGTCTCCAGTTCATTTGACAAATCCAAGAGACGTCCTCGCTCTGACTTTTCAGGCACCAGGGGTTGTGGTCGATCAATCTGTGTCACATGTCCTTTTACCTGGGAGACTGAAGAGATAGTTGGCCCCTCCAACACCTTCAAGTTGAAGAACGGTTACACCTGCATCTCCGAAAATGTCATTTACGCTATCCGCTGTGCCAAGTGCCTTAAAATTTACGTAGGAGAAACTTGTCGTCGACTGGGTGACAGATTTGCTGAACACAGGAGAAGTGTTCTCAAATGCGACGACTGCCCAGTCGGCCAGCACTTTTCATTGCCAAACCATGGCGTCAAGGATATGCAGGTGACCGTTCTCCTTGAAACATGCACCGGCGAAAAACAAAGACAGTTCCTTGAGCAAAGAATAATCAACTTTTTAGGCACTTTTCAACCCTTTGGTATGAATGTAAAAAGACAGACCTTTTCTTAATATATATAAATTAGTCATCAAGTTCAGGATTAAAATACCACGTGATGTTCTTCGAGTCAATTTTATGTCATTCTGTCCTCGTCAGTCGATGTGTGAACATCTTTCTACTTTTTAGCCTCTGAAGAAGGACTTTATGTCCGAAAATTTGGGCACTCTTGTTTTATTTGTTTTAAAGGTTTTATTTCTTTTTTCTTTATATTTCTTATTTAGTTTTTACCTTTTAAATGTGGCTTCACCATCCATTTATTTATCTATTTTATTTATACACAAGCCACAGTGCAACATATTTTATTTATTTGTATTTACAATTTGTACTCTTACCCGTTGCAACCATGTCCTCCTTAAAAGATCTCCTCTTCAAATTGTTCAAAAGTTTTTCTAAATTCATCTCTCCACATCCTGACTTTGTACAGAAGACATCTATTGATCTCTATAGAACTATCATCGCCATTACCAAGTGCAATAGCCATCTGTTTTTTCTTCGAAAATGTCTTCAACTCAATACAGTTCCGAAAGGTTTCATTCCATCTTTTCATCCAATTGACGAAATCTCAAACCACAAGGTCTTAGCGACCTCTCTAGAAACTATATCGTCATCTTACTCAAGATCTCTTGTTCGTCTTACGTTGTCCGCCATATCTGAAAAATTGAAATCTCTTACCTTGAGAAAGCTTATTCTGAAAAACAAATTGCACCTAGACTGTCATAAGATTGTGGCCAACTCTATTGTAGAAGAGATTCGCCTCCTCAACAAACCAGTCTACGATTTTCTATATTTTGAAAAAGAAACGAAACTGCAATCTCTGGCTCCACAATGTGATCACAACTTGGACACTCCTGTCGACACCAACGATACCGAGACCGAGAATTTTGAAGTCACTGTCCATTGTGTACCAGATTCAGTCAAGCTTTCTCAAACAGAGTTGAGTCTTCTGTCCAAAGGTCTTAATTTTGTTCCAACAACTTCCTTAGCAGACTCTTTTCAAAACCATACGGACATCCAAAACTTCTTCAGACGCCTCCTCTTAAAAGCTTTTTTCCACGAGAAGGAAAATAACCAATTTGACGAGGAGGATAATGAAGCCGCCTCTTTGTTTCGCGATTATGGCAACAAAAAATCTAATTTCACTCCCAAAACATCCTGGTTTCCTGTTTTGGAGAAATATATCAAATCTTGTCTTAACCAAATTGATAATTTAAAAACCAAACCCCTCAAAAGACATAATCTGACTAGTAACGAACAAACTGCTCTCCGAAATTTAAAGACCCGCACAGACATAGTCATAAAACCTGCTGACAAAGGGGGTGCAGTGGTCGCTTGGGATGCTAAAACTTATGTCTCCGAGGGCGATTTTCAACTTGCAAACCCAACATTCTATTGTAAGTTAAAAAACAATAATACTAAGAAAAATCAGCAACAAATCAAAGAATTTATTAAAACATCCGTGGAGAACAATGATCTTCCAGATAATGCTAGAAACTTGATTGTCTCCCAGCCCAGGACATCGAGATTCTACATGCTTCCTAAAATCCATAAATTGGGAAATCCTGGTAGACCCATAGTCTCTGCATGTAGTTGTCCGACTGAAAACATTTCCAGTTTTCTCCATAATGTTTTCATGCCTATAGTGGAGAACTTGTCCACCTATGTTAAGGACACTACTCATGCTCTTAATATCCTAGAGTTCTTTGAACCTGAAAATCCGAATGACTTTAGATTGTTCTCCATGGATGTTACTGCTCTCTACACCAGTATTCCGAACAACGATGCCATGATCGCTTTAAAACATTTTTTGTTACTCTTCCGGAGCACCTGAGTTCACTCTTGTTTCGATTGGAGTTCGCGTTGTTGATTGATATTCAGTTATTTTGTGTTTCCATGTTTTACATGTTGTCTGTTTTTGTCCCGTTCTTGTTGGTGTTTACTGGTTTTGTCTCTGCCCTTTCGGACTTTTGATATTCGGATACCCCATTTGTACCTCTGCTTCTTTGGACAGAAGACCCAATCCCTATGTGAAAACGGATGTCATCTTGAGATTAGCAGAACTTGTTCTCAATCTCAACACTTTTCAGTTTAGTGGAGAGTTTTATTCTCAGTCTGGCGGTGTTGCCATGGGCACTAAGATGGGTCCTAGTTTCGCCTGTCTGTTTGTTGGGTATTTGGAAGAGAAAATGTTTTCTGAATACGTTGGTCCTGTTCCTGACCTATACAAACGATACATAGATGATGTTTTCGGTGTATCCTCTGATAGTGAAGATGATTTGAACTCGTTCATCAGCTTTGTCTCTTCCTATCACCCTGCCATTCAGTACACCTTTACAATCTCGCAAGAGAAACTCTCCTTCCTTGACTTGGAATTTAGCATCCTTAACGGCAAAATAGAAACGTCTGTATTCTATGAACCCACTGATGCACACTGCTACCTGAACTACCAATCTTGTCATCCCCAGAGCTGCAAAAATGCCATTCCTAGGTCTCAATTTCTGAGACTTAAACGTATTTGCAGCAAAGAGGATGATTTTAAAGTTCAAAGCAGCACTATGAAATCATTCTTTGTCAAAAGGGGATATCCAAACAACATCTTGGATAAAGCTATCGACTCAGTTTCCCGGGTGACACGATCCAAGGCTTTGGAGCCCAGGTCAAGACGCAAGAATGACCGTATACCTTTGGTACTTACATACCACCCTCATAACATCGTTATACGGAACATTCTGTTGCGCAATTTCAAGTCCATCGTCTTGAAGGACGAACACATGTCGACAGTGTTCGACTCGCCACCCCTGACTGCTTTTCGCAAAGGTAAGAGTTTGAGGCAACATCTTGTCTCCAGTTCATTTGACAAATCCAAGAGACGTCCTCGCTCTGACTTTTCAGGCACCAGGGGTTGTGGTCGATCAATCTGTGTCACATGTCCTTTTACCTGGGAGACTGAAGAGATAGTTGGCCCCTCCAACACCTTCAAGTTGAAGAACGGTTACACCTGCATCTCCGAAAATGTCATTTACGCTATCCGCTGTGCCAAGTGCCTTAAAATTTACGTAGGAGAAACTTGTCGTCGACTGGGTGACAGATTTGCTGAACACAGGAGAAGTGTTCTCAAATGCGACGACTGCCCAGTCGGCCAGCACTTTTCATTGCCAAACCATGGCGTCAAGGATATGCAGGTGACCGTTCTCCTTGAAACATGCACCGGCGAAAAACAAAGACAGTTCCTTGAGCAAAGAATAATCAACTTTTTAGGCACTTTTCAACCCTTTGGTATGAATGTAAAAAGACAGACCTTTTCTTAATATATATAAATTAGTCATCAAGTTCAGGATTAAAATACCACGTGATGTTCTTCGAGTCAATTTTATGTCATTCTGTCCTCGTCAGTCGATGTGTGAACATCTTTCTACTTTTTAGCCTCTGAAGAAGGACTTTATGTCCGAAAATTTGGGCACTCTTGTTTTATTTGTTTTAAAGGTTTTATTTCTTTTTTCTTTATATTTCTTATTTAGTTTTTACCTTTTAAATGTGGCTTCACCATCCATTTATTTATCTATTTTATTTATACACAAGCCACAGTGCAACATATTTTATTTATTTGTATTTACAAAGGTATTAAAACACTGGTACAATTAAATCTGAGAATAACAAACAGTTGAGCGATAATCAGGTGTTCACACTGCTGGGAGAATCTTTCCACAGAGGAATTTTCAAGTACTTGGGGGTGTACATCATTGCAATATATAAAGTTAAGCAATGCCGGACGACCTTGGACATGGTGTTGTGGAGAAAAATACGTACGGGTTTTAACTAAATAATCAAACCATATTTATTGATATAAAAAAAATTGACATTTTTGGCCAATCAAACTTACTTACATGTTAGCATGAAGCCCATTTTTATTAAAGTTATGCATTTCGATGTGCATGACAAAATAAAGAGAAAATATTTAAGAAAAAAGTCTAACTGTTTAAAATAAAATCAGTTTATGAAAAAAATAATGATACCGCAAAGTTAACACTATGTCAAGTGCGGCGAGGTCCAAAATAAATATTCAGTTGCTTTGAACAAAGGGCTTATAAACATTTTTTACACATGGATCTTATAATCCCTTGCATAATTTGAATAGAAACGTAAAGATTTCAAAATCGGACAATGACGGGTCATCAGTTCTCGTACGACCTGTTTTAAATGAAGTTCGATTATCAACATTTGCTATCTTTTCCTAATTATCGGTAATTTGCTCGTTTCATCATTCAAAGGCCATTTTTTTTCTTTTTACATATCAGGCTGTATATGTATTTCAGATCTGTTTGTCCAAATAATTTCAAAAAAAATTGAAAATGTGGTATAACACATAAATGCACATAATTGGTCTAATTTAATTAACCATTAAAAAAGCTGTATTAAAAACACACTTTTATGTCAAAACATAATAATTAGCAATGACAGAAGAATTACGGCAAATATCTTATTTTTGCTTTAAGATATTTGCCGTAATACTGTAAAAGGCAAACAAGAAAAAATTGCCAAAAAATATATACGACAGATCTTAAGCATCCATTTTAGAATTATATTTATGGTTGTGAAGTTACTAATTGCATAAAAGGACGTGCCATTTCAAACATTTTACGATTACAAATATGATATTTGAAAATAATTTTCAAAGCCTTTCTGTTTCATTTTATGATAAAAATGTCATGATATTGAACATTAATTTTCTATTGCCCCTTATTTTTTTTCACTCTTATTGATGTAAACTGTTATTTTTGAACAACCAAATACCCAATAAATAAGGAGAAGGCCTCAAATCAAATTTCTAGAAGCTTTTTAAAGAAAATCATTCATTTTAATGTGCATCATGTGGCAAAGTTACCAAGAGATAGCAATAGGCTCTCATAAGCCTGAATCGCTTACATAGACTTTTATTCCTAAAAGTTTCCGGATTACTATGACCCACATTCATGTACCCTAAAAAGTTTTCATTCTATGCACCGAAAGCACTAAGTGTTTGACCTTTAAAGGAAGATAACAAGAGTTAAGACTAAAGTAGACCTGTTTGCATCATCAGAATATAAATCCCCCATAATTTTCATAAATTTATAAATCATTATGAAATACTAAACTAGAACTCCAAATTTATCAAAATCTCAAAGAAGATTGATAAAGATGTTCAACTGGAAGCATTGTCAATGTCAAAAGATGAGACTGAAACTGTAACAGTACAGCTCTGATGTAAAAATATATCAAGTTTCATAAACCTAGGACATGTAGGTCCTGAGATATGAAAGTGTTAAAAAAACTTAATATGAAAATTGTAATGCATTTAGAATTGCTAAAGTCACTCATTCAAAACATGAAGGTCAAATTCAAAAGATGTGAACACATCTGTGCATTACTACTACTTGGTCAGGGTCTATTATGAATTTTTAAAGACAATTAAACATATCAAGGTAATGGTTAAAAGATGGAAATGCAACTATGCTTAGTTACTACTGGTGTTCATATAACTTTAACATTGCAATTAATAAATATATGTTCTGAAAATTGTCAGTCACTAAACCAGAAAATCAAGACAAGGTCAAATGATGTGAATGCAACTTAACTTTTCATACAATTCTCAAAATTTATGGCACTATTTCTTTTCTCAAAATAATATTATTGGTCTTGCATGCAAAAATAAATAATTTCTTTTATTCATCTTTTAACATTAAACATTTTGACAACTATATAGAACAAGGTTTTATAACGGCAGCTGTTAATAAATAACTTTGGTAAAATGTCTGAGTTTTAAACAAACTCTATCAAATTATGGATCAAATGAAAAAAATATATCAAGTTTCATAAACCTAGGACATGTAGGTCCTGAGATATGAAAGTGTTAAAAAAACTTAATATGAAAAAATTGTGTACAATCCACTATTTTTGGCATTTAAGGGGCCGTAACTCTTAAAATGGTCATCTGACAATTTCCATCGAATGGATAATTTTGTAGAGTTTAACTAGCTGAACATTTAAGCAAGCAAAACCTTTTCCCTACGATCAATTGTTTACAATCTATAAGGTTAAATCCACTATTTTTGGCGTTAAGGGGCCATAACCCCCATAAAGCAAGCAAAACATTTTCTATATCTACTATCGTTCTCAATCTATTGGACAAAAACCACTATTTATGGCTTTTAAGGGGTCATAACTCCTATGAGGGGTCATCTGACAGTTTCAACATTTAAGCAAGCAACACTATTTCCGTATCTTCTATCATTCACATTATATAAGGCCAAAACCACTTTTTTTTGCATTCAAGTGGGCCATAACCCCTATGAGGGGTCGTCTGACAATTTTGACCCAATAGACAATTTTGTAAAGGTTACATAGCTAAACAAGAGGCTCACAGGAGCCTGAATCGCTCACCTGGTCTTGATGTTGACCCTATACTTTTGTAGAGCTAAATGAGCTGAACATTTAAGCAAGCAACAGCTTTTCTCTACCTGCAATAGTTTTCATTCTATAGGCCAAAAACACCATTTTTCACCTATACAGGGCCATAACCCCTATAAGGAGTCATCTGACAACTTCGACCCTATGGAGACTTTTGTAGAGCTAAATGAGCTGAACATTTAAGCAATCTGCAATTGTTTTCATTCTGTAGGCAAAAAACATGAAAAATCGCTTTTTTCAGGGGCCGTAACCCCTAAAAGAGGTCATCTGACAACTTCGACCCTATGGAGAATTTTGTAGAGCTAAATGAGCTGAACATTTAAGCAATAGTTTTCATTCTGTAGGACAAAAACATGAAAAATCGCTATTTTTCATGGGCCGTAACCCCTATAAGGGGTCATCTGACAACTTCGACCCTATGGTGAATTTTGTAAAGCTAAATGAGCTGAACATTTAAGCAAGCAACAGGTAATCTATTTCTGCAATAGTTTTCATTCTGTAGGACAAAAACATGAAAAATCGCTATTTTTCATGGGCCGTAACCCCTATAAGGGGTCATCTGACAACTTCGACCCTATGGAGACTTTTGTAGAGTTAAATGAGCTGAACATTTAAGCAAGCAACAGCTAATCTATATCTGCAATAGTTTTCATTCTGTAGGCCAAAAACATGAAAAATCGCTATTTTTCAGGGGCCGTAACCCCTATAAGGGGTCATCTGACAACTTCGACCCTATGGAGAATTTTGTAGAGCTAAATGAGCTGAACATTTAAGCAAGCAACAGCTAATCTCTATCTGCAATAGTTTTCATTCTGTAGGACAAAAACATGAAAAATCGCTATTTTTCATGGGCCGTAACCCCTATAAGGGGTCATATGACAACTTCAACCCTATGGAGAATTTTGTAGAGCTCAATGAGCTGAACATTTAAGCAAGCAACAGCTAATCTCTATGTGCAATAGTTTTCATTCTGTAGGCCAAAAACATGAAAAAATGCCATTTTTCAGGGGCCTTAACCCCTAAAAGGGGTTATCTGACAACTTCGATCCTATGGAGACTTTCGTAGAGCTAAATGAGCTAAACATTTAAGCAAGCAACAGCTAATCTCTATGTGCAATAGTTTTCATTCTGTAGGCCAAAAACATGAAAAATGGCTATTTTTCACCTTTAAGGGGCCATAACCCCTATCAGGGGTCATCTGACAACTTCGACCGTATGGAGACTTTTGTAGAGTTAAATGAGCTGAACATTTAAGCAAGTAACAGCTAATCTCTATCTGCAATAGTTTTCATTCTGTAGGCCAAAAACATGAAAAAATGCTATTTTTCACCTTTAAGGGGCCGTAACCCCTATAAGGGGTCATCTGACAACTTTGACCAATTGGAGACTTTTGTAGAGCTTTTGATGCTGAATCAGTAGTGTGGCCTCAGATTTCCTCTATCTCTTGTACTTTTTGATTTATAAGCCAAAAACAGTAGTCTGACCCCCCTAGTCTATTTTTAGTAACGGCGGCCATGTTTTTTAACGGATCAAAAAGGTGCAGGACACCCTAAGGATCATTCATACCAAGTTTCATTAAATTCTGTTTGGCAGTTTCAGAGGAGAAGATTTTTGAAAAATTGTTAACAGACGACAGACGACGACGACAGACGACGACAGACGACGACGACGGACGCCAAGTTATGGTAATAGCTCACCTGGACCTTTGGTCCAGGTGTTCTAACAATATACAATAGAAATAACTTCAATATCTTATAAAGTTCTTGAGTTATAAGACAATATAAGTGCAAAACACAGAAAAAAAATCAAGAAAAGGGGCAATAACTCCCACATGGTTTATTGAAATTTCTTCAAACTTTCAAGGTAAGTAGATCTAGACCTGCTGATTACTTTTACCCTATGCCAGAAGTTTGATATATGTCACGGTCTTGAGTTATTTGCCAAAAAACTGCTGTTTTACCCCCTTTTTTAGCAAAGGTGGCAATGTTTTAATTGAATCATTTCAAAATGAGGACCGTTTGTTGCCAACATGTCATATATCATATTCCTGCAAAGTTTCAGTTAAATTGGTTCAGTGGTTTCAGAGGAGAAGATTTTTGAAATTGTTAACAGACGACGAGGGACGACGGACAACGACGGATGCATAGTGATGGCATAAGCTCACATGGCCTCTTGCCAGGTGAGCTAGTAATATTGGGACCAGTGATAGGGGACATTTTTTCTACATGACCAAAATAGAATTGATTAAACTTATTATGCTAAAAACAAAATTTTTCACAATTACACATATATTATTACAACTCAAGGATTTTTTATATAATCATTGATATTATTGGTATTGCATGCAAAAATAAATAATTTCATTTATTCTGTCTATTAACATACATCATTTTGAAAAATTACTCTAACTTTATTCCTGCTTAATTATAAAATATAATATAAAATAAACTAAATGCATGTTTTGGACAATTTAACTGTAAAACAAAAACTTCCCAATATGATAAAAATGAATCATACATATACAATCCCCTTTCTTTTTGACCTACAATGAATGGACTTACAATGAGCATACAAAAAAATGGGTTGGATTTTAATCCTATTGTAAAACTAGCAAAGGTGAATGGTGAATGCAACCATGTCCCTGTATTAAAGCTGAAGCCTTCATGAATCAGAAGTTGATGGACCGCAGTGAAGCTAAGAGAAACAAGGGAAAGGAAGGGGAGGCAAGTGGCAGTTTAGTGTGAAAAAAGTGGGAATGTAAGACCAATGTCTAGTCCCTTCTTTGAGTTTGAACTTTTCTACATGTATTAACATCAGCTTTAATTTCTCCCACCTTTTCATTCTTAGATACTACATGTACATTGGAGAAAAACTGTTGACATCCTACATGTCTTATATGTACATGAGGTTCTTGACTTACATGGCTTATCTCTTTCAACACTTTAAGGTACATGCTGTCACTTTTGATCTTTTTTTTCCTTTTGAATATAATTATTTAAGGTGGAGAAGGAGAGTGGTTATGTGACGTGCCCCCCCCCTTCCCAAAAAAAAAAATATTTTGAGATTTTTTTTATTTAAAATCTTATACCTAGTTTAGACACATTTTATCAATATGATTTAAACTAGTACCGGTATTCTAAAAGTAGTTTAAATTCTAATTGACAGGAAAAAAGTAATGGAACATTTTTAGGTGTTTTTATGGCTTTTCCAATATAATTCATAGTTAAATATTGATACTTTAGCTTGATATAACTGGAAAAGAAGGGAAGAAACCCATGAAATTTGAATCAAATTGTCATAGAGTACATCATTTTGGACATCTACGCCAATTTTTAAGAAAATCTGTTGACAAATTAATTATTGGACCCTAGTGCCACACTCTACCTTGAGCATGCTGAATTGTGAGAGTTTACACGTATACACCAATATACAAAAAAAAGCAAGCAAAACATTTTTCTCTTTCTACTATTGTTCACAATCTATGAGGCAAAACCCACTATTTTTGGCATTTAAGGAGCAATAGCCCCTATTAGGAGTCATCTGACAATTTCGACCTAATGATCAATTTTGTAGATCTCAATTAGCTTAACATTTAAGTAAGCAAAACCTTTTCTCTATCTACTATCGTTCTAAATCTTTAAGGCAAAAACCACTATGGCTTTTAAGGGGATATAACTCCTATAAGGGATCATCTGACAATTTCGACATAATGGAAAATTTTTGTAGAGCTCAATTACCTGAACATTTAAGCAAGCAAAAGAATTTCCGTATCTGATAATCTCCTATTGTTCACAATATATAAGGCCAAAACCACTATTTTGTGGTCTTTAAGTGGGCCATAACCCCTATCAGGAGTTGTCTGATAATTTCGACCCAATTTCCAGTCAATTTTGTAGAGCTTACATAGCTGAACAATATGCAATTGAAATAACTTCAATATCTTATAAAGTTCATGAGTTATGAGACAATATAAGTTGAAAACACAGAAAAAAAATCAGGATCAGGGGCATTAACTCCAACATGGTTTGTTGAAATTTCTTCAAAATTTCAGGGTAGGTAGATCTTGACTCGCTGATTACTTTTACCCTATGCCAAAAGCGTGATATCTGTCACGGTCTTGAATTATTTGCAAAAAAACTGCTGTTTTACCCCCTGTCCTTTTTTAGCAAAGGTGGCAATGTTTTTATTAAATCATTTCAAAATGAAGACCGTTTGTTGCCAACATTGTTGTCATATATCATTCCTGCAAAGTTTCAGTTAAATTGGTTCAGTGGTTTCAGAGGAAACGATTTTTGGAATTGTTAACAGACGACGAGGGACGACGGACAACGACGGATGCATAGTGATGGCATAAGCTCATATGGCCTTTGGCCAGGTGAGCTAATTATATTGGGACCAGTGATAGGGGACATTTTTTCTACATGACCAAAATAGAATTTATTAAATTTATTATGTTAAAAACAAAATTCTTCACAATTACACATATATTATTACAACTCAAGGATTTTTTTATATAATCATTGATATTATTGGTCTTGCATGCAAAAATAAATAATTTCATTTATTCTGTCTATTAACATACGTCAATTTGACAACTCACTGTAACTTTATTCCTGCTTATTTATGAATGAAATATTATTTATGAAAACTTAATTATGAAATATAATTAAAATGCATGTTTTGGACAATTTAACTGTAAAACAAAAACTTCCCAATATGATAAAAATGAAACAACATATACAATCCCCTTTCTCTTTGACCTACAATGAATGGACTTACAATGAGCATACAAAAAATGGGTTGGATTTTAATCCTATTGTAAAACTAGCAAAGGTGAATGGTGAATGCAACCATGTCCCTGTATTAAAGCTGAAGCCTTCATGAATCAGAAGTTGATGGACTGCAGTGAATCTAAGAGAAACAAGGGAAAGGAAGGGGAGGTAAGTGGGAGTTTAGTGTGAAAAAAGTGGGAATGTAAGACCAATGTCTAGTCCCTTCTTTGAGTTTGAACTTTTCTACATGTATTAACATCAGCTTTAATTTCTCCCACCTTTTCATTCTTAGATACTACATGTACATTGGAGAAAAACTGTTGACATCCTACATGTCTTATATGTACATGAGGTTCTTGACTTACATGGCTTATCTCTTTCAACACTTTAAGGTACATGCTGTCACTTTTGATCATTTTTTCCTTTTGAATATAATTATTTAAGGAGGAGAAGGAGAGTGGTCATGTGACTTGCCCCCCCTCCAAAAAAAAGAAAAATATTTTGAGATTATGTGTTTTTAGAATCTTATACCTAGTTTAGGCACATTTTATCAATGTGATTTAAACTAGTACTCTAGAAGTAGTATAAATTCTAATTGACTGGAAAAAAGGATTGGAACATTTTTAGGTGTTTTTATGGCTTTTCCAATATAATTCATAGTTAAATATTGATACTTTAGCTTGATATAACTGGAAAAGAAGGAAAGAAACCCATGAAATTTGAATCAAATTATCATAGAGTACATCATTTTGGACATTTATGCCAATTTTTAAGAAAATCTGTTGACAAATTAATAATTGCGCAGGTTGGTTAATGCACTTTTCCGGAAAATCGTCCGTTTCCCGACCCTTTCAAACATAAAGATTTAAAAATCAATTATAAAGTTATTTTATATCAAAATGAACAGGAGTTTGATATGAATTGAGAAAATATGTAAATGCGTTAAAATACTGCTCACATAGTACCATAAATAAGTATCCATGGCAACCATTTTGTCTGCAACATGACTTTTCTCGGATTTGGAAACTGAAGTTTAGCACCCCGATAAGCACCATCGAATTGATTAAAAATCATTTATTTGGGTTCGTTTTTGATCAATTTATTTGGATTTAGGTGCTCATTGTTCATAATGTTAAGAATAATTTTAATTTTTGGACGAAAAGGGTAAATCAGAATGAGAAAAACTACGTTTTTCATCTTGATATCAATTTTTTGTTATAATTTTCAAAAATACAAAAGAATGAGCAGCAATTCTCAAATTCTATATTTAATGATCTATCATGTGGTAAATTTCTAAAACAATCGATGTCGATCTTCGGGGTGCTAAATCCGATTTAAGAAATGAGGTATCAAATTTCGTCTGATTTGCCAAATAAGGTAAAAGGGGCGGGACTTAATTTCCAATAGAAAATTCTTCTATTCGGGTTTTTCTAACTATTGAGTAATATTGATAAAATATAATGGTCCAGATAACTGTAAATAATTATGTCAGACTACATAAGACAATAAAACTCCAAAAAGTTTATCAAACCTATATGGTACAAGCATTTTATTTTTCCGAGTATTCGTCGCAATAAGGGGGACAACTCTTGGAAACTTTTTTTAAACTTTTGGCGTGACTAACGTCATTAACATCACTGTGTGGACCCTAGTGCCACACTCTACCTTGAGGATGCCGAATTGTGAGAGTTTCCACCATGTGATATGCATATACCAATATACAAATGTAATCATTTCATTAACAATTTAAAATACATAGGTAATATCCTAACAAAGCTCAGTACTGTTTATAAGCAGGAATGAACTTCAAACCTTTCAAAATATTGATTGGTCATCCATTCATAAAATATACGTCACAACCAGCATCCGAAGCATGCATTTTAAATTGCCGTTTCTTTATGTTGGTTGTGTCGCGTATACTTCTGTCATATCTCTTTATTGTCTTTTACATGCAAATAGCATTCAATAAACGTGGAATGTTTTATTTTTTAAGAATTTTTTAAATAAACTGTTATACTGTCAATGCAAGGAAGTACCCTGCCAAACCTCAAATGTCAATTCCCAAAATCTGTGATTAAAGCTTTAAAAAAAAAACACAGTTTCCCCAACATGCATGAAATGTTAGTATGCAAATCCTGATATACTAATGTTCCACCAGAGTTGAATTGGATTTGTATGAAAAGTTCGATAAAATACAAATGCCATTTATTTCAAACACAATATAAAGAGGAAATGAAAATTATATTGTAAGCTCGTTTAGTTTTTTTATGGAATTGAAGGTCATATGAATTATCATTCACTTGAAAGTAATCACTTCAGTTATAAGGGTATATGAAAATAATAATCATATAGCTCCAATCTTAGGATAACTTGGTTTAACCCCGCAAAATTTTATATGTGCCAGGAATCTTTGACAAAGCTTTTGTTTGAACTAGTCGTTTTAATGTTTTCTGTTCCTTGTTTAAGAACAGGGTCCATCTTTGATTATTTCGGGATAGGTTTTGAATTATGTACATTTATTTAGATCTTGAGCCGATTGCAGAAGAGAGCAGTGTCTACTGGTCTCGTTGAATGCGATTGCGGTTTTCCGTGTGTTTTTATCTAAATTACCACTTGTTATGTGAGCTGTGTCGCGTACACTTATTTATTCCACATCTGATTATTTTCTATTATAGAATTTTCTTAGCCTTTGGTTTTTTTGTTTTTTGTTTTTGTATTTGTTTTGGTCTCAAATAGTACAACTTGACAAACTATATCACTATATTATTGCATATTTATAAAGATCTAAAGAAATCAAGCAAACTATTACTAAACGAGAGGATCGAAAATACGGGTACAATTAAATCTGAGAATAACAAACAGTCGGGCGATAAGGTGTTCACACAGCTGGGAGAATCTTTCCACAGAGGAATTTTCAAGCACTTGGGTGGTATATCATTGAAATATATAAAAGTTAAGCAATGCCGGAGATGCACAAGACGACCTTGATGACATGAACAAGGAACAATAATGGTGATGTGGAGAAAAAATACGTACAGGGTTTAAACTATTTAATCATTCCATATTTATTGATATAAAACAAATTGACATTTTTTGACAATCAAAATTACTAACATGTTAGCAAGAAGCCCAAAAATAACTTATAACTATTTTTATTAAAGTTATGCATTTCGATATGCAGGACAAAATAAAGAGAAAATATTAAAGATAAAAAAAATTCTAACTGTTTAAAATAAAATCAATTTATAAAAACAAAGAATAATAATACCGCAACACTATGTCAAGTGTGGCGTGATCCAAAATAAATAACCAGTTGCTTAAGACAAAGGGCTTATAAACATTTTAACACATGGATCTTATAATCCCTTGCATAATTTGAATAGAAACATAAAGATTTCAAAATCGGACAATGACGGGTCAGCAGTTCTTGTCCGACCTGTTTAAAATGCAGTTCTCCCCATGGTTGTGGATTATTAACATTTGCTATCTTTTCCTTAGTTTTCAGTAATTTGCTCGTTTCATCATTTAAATGCCATTTTTTCCCTTTTTTATATCAGACTGTACATGTATTTCAGATCTGTTTGTCAAAATAATTTCAAAAAACGTTTGAAAATGCGGTAGCACAGAATTGGTCTCGACAAAAATTAACCATTTATTAAATTATATCAAAAACACACTTTTTTGTCAAAACACTATAGCAATGACAGAAGAACTACGACAAAATATCTTATTTTCGCTTTTAGATATGAATTTTGAAAATTTTGTAAAAGGCAAACAAACACAAATTGCCAAAAAAATTGTACGACAGATTGTTAGCATCCATTGGGGAATTATATTTATGGTTGGGAAGTTACTAATTGCATCAAAGGACGTGCCATTTCAAACATTTTACGATTACAAATATCATGATATTTGAAAATAATTTTCAATAGCCTTTCTGGTCCATTTTAAAGTGAAAAATATCATGATATTTGAAATAAATTTTCTGTAGCCCTGTATTTTTTTTCAATCTTATTGATGTTAAATGTTATTTTTTAAAAACCAAATATCCAAAATATAAGCGGGAGGCCTCAAATCAAATTTTTAGAAACTTATAAAGACAGTTATTCATTTTGATGTGCATGGCAAAGTAACCAACAGATAGCAATAAGCTCTCAGAAGCCCAAATCGCTTTTATAAACTTTTATTCCTAAAAGTTTCCGAATTACTTCGACCCAAAAACATGTACCCTACAAAAGTTTTTATTTTATACACCAAATTCACCAAGTTTGTTTACCTTTAAAGAAAGATAAAAGAGTAAAAACTAAAGTATTCTCGCTGGCATCATCAGAATATAAATTCCTCTAATTTTTCACAAATTCATGAACCATTGTGAACTCCAATTCTATTAAAGTATCAAATTGCTCAACTAGAGTCAATATCATGAAAGATAAGGATGTAACTGTAAAAGTATAGCTCTCATGCAAAAATATATCAAGTTTCATCAACCTAGGACTTATAGGTCCTGAGATAAGAGAGTGTTAAAAAAACTTAACATTGAAATTGTAACTCAATAAAAGGTGCTACAGTCATTCATCCAGAACATCAAGTTCAAGGTAAAAAAAAATGAGGACGCATCTGTGCATTACTACTTTTGGGGCCGGTGTTAACCAAGTTTCATCTATTTAAGACTTATAGTTCCTGTTATGTAAAGGTATTCATGCATCTTTAACATGGGTATTGTAATGTATTATGAATTTTCAAAGGCATTTAATCAGGTCGAAGATTTTACCTTTTAAGGATAATGTTTTCCTCAAACTTTTAAACAATAGTTTTTGAGAGAGTATAAATAAATACGATCGCCAACACGTGCTTTAAATGAAATAATTAAATATAACATGACTCGCAAAACTAATCTTTAAAATGAGCGGTGAAAAAATTGGTTGTTTTATTTGTATTAATGTCATATTAAAAATAAACATATTAAAGAAACACTTTTTCACCCAAACAGCTTTGACAAGTAGGGAGATTTTATGGCCATGTTTACCTTTTTGATTGTCCATTGACAATTACACTTAATAAAAAAGAAGTCAATAAGTGGAACATAACATTACTTTATAAGGAGAATTTACCCATGTTTAACAAAATAACGTTTAAAACCAATGATATTTGGTATTTGCGAAATATGAGCGAGGAAGTTAAAGAATACAAGTTTATGTTAGGAACTTTCCTATCAAACCGACGAAAAAGTTTTTCCATTTTTCCCCATTTGAAAGGTCAATCTTTTACAATTTTGATTGATTAATAGGTCAAACGAAATCTAGAAACCCCGACCTGTTAATTAAATATATCCAGGCAATGGTCAAAAGATGGGGATACAACTATGCTTAGCTACTACTGGGGCATGTGCATAGCAAGTTTCATGAACATAATAATTATAATAGTTGTTGAGATGTGGTAGTGTTCATAAAACTTTAACATTGCTATTAGATGTATTAATATAATTTCTTTTGATAACTGATTATATAATTGGTCTTGCATGCAAAAATAAATAATTTCATTCATTCATCTTTTAACATTCAACATTTTGATGACTAACTTTATAAAAACAAGGTATAATAACGGCAGCTGTTAACAAATAATTTGGGTAAAATATTTTGGGTTTAACAAACTCTTTTAAATTTCTTTTCAGCATTAGACCAAATGAGATGAAATAGTGGCTTTATCTCAAGTTGGCAAAAATTGTTATATCCTTATCATGATTTTTGTTTTTCTTGTACATATAGGAGAAAACCACATGGTTACAAAAATATTTTAACTATTGCTTTTGGAAACTAAACCTGAAATTATCTTTGTGGTGATCTTCAGCTTAAAATCTCACAAAAATGTTGTCATTTTAGCATTTTGAAACATGCACTTTTCAAGTTTTATCAATTTCTGTGCATGTGTAATATTCCAAAATTATTGCCAGAATTATAAAATAAACTCAGGCTGATTAAAAATCATACATTTATTATTCAATAGTCGATACTATGGGGACAATTTATGTCTTAACCTATCATGTCCTTTTAAAATGATCTATATATCATATCAAACTAAATTCATGTTTTCCAAACTGGTAAAGGTGGATGATGAATTCAACTTTGTCTGTGGAATAAAAGTTGAATCCCTCTGGAATCAGTATTTAGGAACGGAAATGAAAGAAACAGAAAAAGAAAAGAGGAAGGAAGTGGGCATGTGTGAACCCCCTATATAGCTACACATCCCTGTGCCATTGGGAATTTGAACTTTTTTTTACTTAACATTATCTTTAATTCCCCTGCCATTTTCATTCAATTACATTAATATAAATAAATGGAAGCATGTATGCCTGATTTGGCTACTAGTATTCTCAAAACTTTTCTGGTACATGCCATTCAATTTTTATATGATACGTTTTTCCTTTAGGTATTCTGATTCAATTGCTGCTGATAAGATGGGGACCTGTTTTAGTACATGGAAGAAGCAAAGAGGCACAAATGGGGCATTCAAGTGTCAAAAGTCCGAAAGGGCAAACACGAACAAGAACAGCACGAAGAAACACAAAACCAACCAAACGGAAATCAACATTGCGAACCCAAGTCGTAACAAGAGTGAACTCAGGTGCTCCGGAAGAGTAAGCGGTTCCTGTCTGCTATAGCACAACCGGCATGTTGCCACAAATGAACAGCATAGCCAAATTCTGTTAATTTCATTTCTATGGTCATTACCGGATCCTAAGATCGCAATGGAAGAGGGAGGTTTGGCGCCATAAAACCTGGTTTAACCCACCATTTCGTTTGAAATGCCTGTACCAAGTCAGGGCCATTGCGATCCACCAGTTCTCCGGTATGACTGATTCGTTTTTGTCATTTTCTCTGGACTATGAGATTGATCATTCAAGTTCGGTAGTTTTGTTATTACCTTTATTTACTACAACCAAGCCAATGTCGCTGCCGGTGGAGTGAAAATTCCCCGAGGGCATTGCAACTTGGTAGCTTTTTTAGCAATCATGAAAAATTACAAAATTCAGAACTCGATGCCGGCTAGGACGTTTCCCGGAGTACCAAGGTCCTCCTTTGCTACCTCTAGGAACAAGGTAGCAAATGAAGTTGTTGTTCCTATGAATATCCTTAAGGATACCACCAATTTGACTTTTGTTCAGCCAGAGGGTAACTATTATTTCAAAACATCAGATTCATTTCAAATTATCAAACCATGTTCTATTAAACTCAATGACGTTCTAAAATCATCCCCTATTCCTACTATTTCGACATGCAGATCTAAAACCGGCAAAAAATCAACTTGCAAGACCTGTGATATGCTAATTATTTCTCCTGAATTTACCAGTAACTTAAACGGTAAAGTTTACCAAACCCTTTCTCACGACCCTCTGGACTGTTCTACCGGAAATGTTATTTACGGAATTGAGTGTACTTTATGTGGACTGTTGTATGTCGGTGAAACCAAAAATTCATTGCGTTCTCGCATGAATGGTCATAGGTATGACACCAAAAATTCTGATTATCGGGTTTTGTATAACCACTTTAATCAACCTAACCATGACCAATGTTTGAACATGAAAGTCCGGTTTATCGAAAAGATTTACCACGACACCAACAGTCCAAATCTTAGTACACCTCACCGTAAAAAACGAGAGCTTCACTGGATAAAAACTTTAGGTACTGCAATGCCTTATAGATGTAATGATAACATCAAAGGAGTAGGAAATCTTTCTAGCCCTCAATGTAGTGAGGTGAATGTTATGAAACTGTTTGACCCTAATGGTAGACACAAACGTAGTCATGGTCACAAACGATACAAACCAAGATCTAGTGCCAGTCAAACTGACAACAGATCTCTTTCAGACACGTTTGATGATATGGTTACAAGTCTACAACAACCATTGGGAGTCCATCATGTTCGTACCATTCTCTACTCACTACGAGTCACGAAACTTAAAGACCTACGTGATCTTGGGTTAGAAAAAGCAGGTACTGATCCATTTACTCCTTCTTACAGGCTTACTAGCATTATTTGCGACGTTGCTCTTTTCCGTCTTTTTAAGCCTGTAAGAAGTGAGCCTCTTACTACTGAGGATAGGAAATTTCTCCATATTCCATTTAAGAACAAAGGAATAGATGCTATAAACATTAGCAATATTTTAAATCGTAAGGAAGTTACATCTCAAATTCCTCAATATTTCAAAAATCAGTCAACACCAATTGTTTCCTACCGCTACACTAAAACCATAAGTAGTAAAATTTTCAACCACAAAAAGGCATTGCAGGACCTAAACATTGAAGAATATCTAAAGTCCCCTCTGACATGTGATTGCTATGCTTCTCCCTTTGTCTATGGTCCATCTGGTCATGTCATCACAGGTGATCTTAAGATAATTGAAAATGATTTATTACGTAATGTGGTTTCCCATGGACCTAAATTCAGGGAACCGCAACGTATAAATTGGAATCATAACTTTAAGATCATCATGGACGCTGTGGAGGACTATGCTAGAGCCTGGATAAAGAGGGAAAAGGACCAAGAACCAGAGCTTGAATCACTGTCGGACTGGGTAAGGACTATCCGATCTCTTGTACGAAGCCGAATAGACAAACTTCGCAAATGTGTGAACCCCCGGCCTTCTTCTGTATTTAGAGATCGTGAAGCTCTCAATTGTCTCTCTTCCTTACATGACAGGTATGTTGTCACGCCAGCAGACAAGGCTTCCAATAATATAGTTTTTGTATGTAAAGCACATTATTACAATTGTCTAATAAAAGAACTAGGCATTAATGGTAATACTTCCGCTAGTGCTACATACACACGGACTACATTTAACAAAGATGAAATCATAGCCAACCATAGCTCTTTTATGTCCTCTTTCAATATTCCAATGAAAGAGGAACATAAAGAGTTACCATATTTGTACTGGATACCTAAACTTCACAAAAATCCGTACAAAGAAAGGTATATAGCTGGATCTTCATCATGTTCAACTACAGAGCTGTCCGTTCATTTAACTAAAATCTTGTCTGCTGTCAAAGAAGGTCAACAAGCATACTGCGACACTATTATAATCGTAGTGGAATTAACCATATGTGGATTTTGAAAAACTCAAAAGATTTGTTAGATCATTTTAAATCTAGATCATTTTCTGAGGTTCACTCTTTGAAAACGTTCGATTTTTCAACTTTATACACTACCTTGCCACACGAAAAACTAAAATGTCGCCTGAAAAAACTTCTCGAAAAAGCCTTTTCAAACTCAAGGAATTTTGTTGTTTTGGATTATAATTCTACATTCTTTTCCAAAACATCTTTCAAAGTTAAAATTTGTTACACACTGGAACAAGTTTGCAGTATGCTTGATTTCCTCATTGACAACATATTTGTCACATTCGGAGGAGAGATTTTTCAACAACAAATCGGCATTCCAATGGGCACAAACTGTGCTCCTCTCCTAGCCGATTTGTTTTTATACTCTTACGAGACTGAATTTCTTCAGGGACTCGTAAAGAACAAGAAGATGAAAGAGGCAAGGTCATTTAATCTTACATTCCGATATATTGATGATGTCCTTTCTGTCAATAACACTTCATTTGGTAGTTGGATTCCTTCAATATATCCTCCGGAATTGGAGATTAAAGAGACCACCGAATCTAATTGCTTCACGTCTTTCTTGGATTTGCACCTCGAATTTGACCCAGGTGGTCATCTCAGTACAAAAATTTACGATAAACGAGACGATTTTAATTTTCAAATTATTAATTTTCCTAATCTACAGAGCAATATACCTACTTCTCCTGCATACGGTGTTTATATTTCTCAACTTATTCGATATGCCAGAGCTTGCACACATTTCACAGGTTTTTTGATCAGACACCGGTTTCTTCGTGACCGACTTTTGAAGCAGGGCTATAAGAAAATACGTCTCATACGATCCCTAAAAAAATTCTTTCTTCGTTATCAGCCACTAGTAGAAAAGTTCAAAATTGAGTTTAAAGATATGATAGTTAATTGTTTTAATTAGTGTTTGACTGGTCTGCTGTACTGAGATGATCACCTCAATATCCCTATTGTGTCTCACAACAATGTTGTGTTCTATGGTCATTACCGGATCCTAAGATCGCAATGGAAGAGGGAGGTTTGGCGCCATAAAACCTGGTTTAACCCACCATTTCGTTTGAAATGCCTGTACCAAGTCAGGACCATTGCGATCCACCAGTTCTCCGGTATGACTGATTCGTTTTTGTCATTTTCTCTGGACTATGAGATTGATCATTCAAGTTCGGTAGTTTTGTTATTACCTTTATTTACAGTGTTTGAAACTTTGCTTTCAAATATGATACATTGTACATGTATTACAACAAAATTAGTTAACTTAAATGTCCAGAAAAAATAATTTAACAATAAATTTTAGATAATTATTACAGTAAATTGTGAGATAAATTTTCATTAAATTCTTTAATTATTAAATAACAAATTTAAATTGATTCTATATATAAAAAAACCAAGAGGCTCCAAGGAGCGGGAATCGCTCACCTGTCTTAATGAAACAATATTTAACATTCCCATAAGCCCGTCATGACAGGAAACTACTGGAAAGCTCTATAAGGCTGAGCATTTTAGCACATGTGTGGCACAATCTTCTATGGTACACAATTTTTCACGTACAATCCACTATTTTTGGCATTTAAGGGGCCGTAACTCTTAAAATGGTCATCTGACAATTTCCACCGAATGGATAATTTTGTAGAGTTTAACTAGCTGAACATTTAAGCAAGCAAAACCTTTTCCCTACGATCAATTGTTCACAATAGATAAGGCTAAATCCACTATTTTTGGCGTTTAAGGGGCCATAACCCCTATAAAGCAAGCAAAACCTTTACTCTATCTACTATCGTTCTCAATCTATTGGACAAAAACCAATATTTTTGGCTTTTAATGGGTCATAACTCCTATGAGGGGTCATCTGACAGTTTCAACATTTAAGCAAGCAACACCATTTCCGTAACTTCTATCATTCACAGTTTGTAAGGCTAAAACCACTTTTTTTTGTCATTTAAGTGGGCTATAACCCCTATAAGGGGTCGTCTGACAATTTCGACCCAATGGACAATTTTGTAGAGCTTACATAGCTGAACAATATGCAATAAAATAACTTCAATATCTTATATAGTTCTTGAGTTATAAGACAATATAAGTGCAAAACACAGAAAAAATCATGAAAAGGGGCAATAACTCCCACATGGTTTATTGAAATTTTTTCAAACTTTAAGGGTAAGTAGATCTAGACGTGCTAATTAATTTTACCCTATGCCAGAAGTTTGATATCTGTCAACTTTTGAGTTATTTGCAAGACTAAAAAATGTGCCTATGAGCCACAGGATGACCTTCCCGTTCTTGAAATATCATTGACCCCCTTGGGTTATGGATCTTAACCAAGAACTTAACCAAAGTCGTTCATGCATAAAGTATTGGTCATAGTGACCTAATTTCTAGTGGGTGGTATCATCCTACCCAAGACACATCTAGTGGTGAAATATCATTGACCCCCAACATCTAGTATCTGAGTAATGGACCTTATTCAAGAACTTAACCAAAGTCATTCATGCGTAAAATATAGGTCATAGTGACCTAATTTCTAGTGGATGGTGTCATCCTACCCAAGACACATCTAGTGGTGAAATATCATTGACCCCAACATCTAGTATCTGAGTAATGGACCTTAACGAAGAACTTAACCAAAGTCATTCATGCGTAAAATATAGGTCATAATAAGTGACCTTATTTCTAGTGGGTGGTGCCATCTTACCCAAGACACATCTAGTGGTGAAATGTCATTGAACCCCAACATCTAGTATCCAAGTTATGGACCTAAACCAAGAAATTAACCAAAGTCGTTCATGCATAAAATATAGGTCACAGTGGCCTAATTTCTAGTGGATGGTGTCATCCTACCCAAGACACATCTAGTGGTGAATTATCATTGACCCCTAACATTTAGTATCTGAGAAATGAACCTTAACCAAGAACTTAACCAAAGTCATTCATGCGTAAAATATAGGTCAAAATAACCTTATTTTCTAGTGGGTGGTGCCATCTTACCCAAGACATATCTAGTGGTGAAATATCATTGACCCCAACCATCTAGTATCCAAGTAATGGACCTTAACCAAGAACTTAACCAAAGTCGTTCATGCATAAAATATAGGTCGCAGTGGCCTAATTTCTAGTGGGTTGTGTAGCCCTACCCAAGCCCATCTAGTGGTGAAATCTCATTGACCCCAACATATAGTATCAGAGTAATGGTCCTTAATCAAGAACTAAACCAAATTGTTAAGGACGGACGTGTATGTACGGACGTACAGACGGATGGACAAGGGTAAAACTATATCGCCGTTCCACATACGTGGTCGGGCCATAAAAACTGCTGTTTTACCCCTGTCCTTTTTTTAGCAAAGGTGGCAATATTTTTATTGGATCATTTCAAAATGAGGACCGTTTGTTGCCAAAATGTCATACATCATTCCTGCAAAGTTTCAGTTAAATTGGTTCAGTGGTTTCAGAGGAGAAGATTTTTGAAATTGTTAACAGACGACGAGGGACGACGGACAACGACGGATTCATAGTGATGGCAAAAGCTCACATGGCCTTTGGCCAGGTGAGCTAATAATAATGGGACCAGTGATAGGGGACATTTTTTCTACATGACCAAAATAGAATTGATTAAATTTATTATGTTAAAAACAAAATTCTTCACAATTACACATATATTATTACAACTCAAGGATTTTTTTATATAATCATTGATATATTGGTCTTGCATGCAAAAATAAATAATTTCATTTATTCTGTCTATTAACATACATCAATTTGACAACTCACTCTAACTTTATTCCTGCTTAATTATAAAATATAATATGAAATAAACTAAATGCATGTTTTGGACAATTTAACTGTAAAACAAAAACTTCCCAATATGATAAAAATGAAACATACATATACAATCCCCTTTCTTTTTGACTTACAATGAATGAACTTACAATGAGCATACAAAAAATGGGTTGGATTTTAATCCTATTGTAAAACTAGCAAAGGTGAATGGTGACTGCAACATGTCTCTGTATTAAAGCTGAAGCCTTCATGAATTAGAAATTGATGGACTGCAGTGAAGCTAAGAGAAACCAGGGGAAAAGAAGGGGAGGTAAGTGGGAGTTTAGTGTGAAAAAAGTGGGAATGTAACACCAATGTCTAGTCCCTTCTTTGAGTTTGAACTTTTCTACATGTATTAACATCAGCTTTAATTTCTCCCACCTTTTCATTCTTAGGTACTACATGTACATTGGAGAACAAGAGTTGACACTAAAGTATGTCTCGCCTGTCGGCACCATCACAGAACTCATTGAAGGTCTAGCTGGGCCTTCAGAAAAGTTAAGGTCAAGATCATGTGACAGATGACAGAATTCCATTTAACCATCGCAAAAATCTCTAAATTGTGTTCTAGATACCATAGTCATTGAGAAACAATTAAAAAAGACCATCATTCACTAAGTCATTCAACCATGAAAATGGGGTCAAGGTCAAATTACATGGTGAAGTCAGTTGTGTATACCATTATACCCAAATATCAGATGCCTAGCTATAATATTATACTTTTCACTTAACTCATTTTCCTCCCAAAAATCATTTACATTCACAAAGTCACTGAACCGTTAAAAAGGGGTCAGGGTCACACAACATGGTGTCAGTTGTGTCGACCCCAACCCCAAATGTCTGTATACCAAATATCAGATGCCTAGCTATTATACTCTTAACTTAATTTATTTTCCACCAAAGCTTTGATTGTCCCAAAAATCATCTAAGTCGACAGAGTCAATGAACCATGAAAATTGTGTCAAGGTCGCAGGACATGGTGTCAGTTGCATAGACCATAACCCCAGGTCTGTATACCAAATATCAGATACCTAGCTATTATACTTTTCACTTAATTCATTTTCCACAAAAGTCTTACAGAGGTTTTTTTGCCCCAAAATAATCCAAGTCCACAGAGTCACTGAACCATGAAATTGGGGTCAGGGTCAAAATGCATGGTAACAGTTGCATAAAACATAACCCGAAGTACCGGTATACCAGATATCAGATGCCTAGCTATTATACTTTTCACTTAATTCATTTTCCACAAAAGTCTTACAAAGGGATTTTTTTACCTTAAAAAACATCTAAGTTCACAGAGTCGCTGAACCATGAAATAGGGGTTAGGGTCAAATGACATGGTGCCAGTTGTGTAAAACATAATCCAAACTGTCTGCATACTAAATATCAGATGCCTAGCTATTCTACTTTTCACTAAATTCATTTTCCACAAAAGTCTTACAAAGGGGTTTTTTGGCCTGAAAAAACATCTAAGTTAACAGAGTCACTGAACCGTGAAAAAGGGGTCAAGGTTAAAAGGCATGGTGCCAGTTGCGTAGACCATAATCCCAACTGTCAGTATACCAAATATCAGATGCCTAGCTATTATACTTTTCTTGGAATTCATTTTCAACAAAAGTCTTACAAAGGGATTTTTTGGCCTGCAAAAAACATCGAAGTTCACAGAGTCACTGAACCATGAAATTGGGGTCAGGGTCAAAAGGCATGGTGCCAGTTGCGTAGACCATAACCCCAACTGTCTGTAAACCTAATATCAGATGCCTAGCTATTACTAGTATACTTTTCCTGTAATTCATTTTCCACAAAAGTCTTACAAAAAAAGTTTACGCCGTCGCCGTCGCCGCCGACGGAAAGTAATACCTATGTCTCGCCTTCAGCGACTTAAGTCGCAGGCGAGACAAAAACTGTTGACACCCTACATGTACATGAGGTTCTTGACTTACATGGTTTATCTCTTTCAACACTTTAAGGTACATGCTGTCACTTTTGATCTTTTTTTTTCCTTTTGAATATATTTATTTAAGGTGGAGAAGGAGTGGTCATGTGACTTGCTTCCCCCCCCATAAGAAAAATATTTTGAGATTTTTGTGTTTTTAGAATCTTATACCTAGTTTAGGCACATTTTATCAATATGATTAAAACTAGTATTCTAGAAGTAGTATAAATTCTAATTGACAGGAAAAAAGTAATGGAACATTTGTAAGTGTTTTTATGGCTTTTCCAATATAATTCATAGTTAAATATTGATACTTTAGCTTGGACCCTAGTGCCACACTCTACCTTGAGGATGCCGAATTGTGAGAGTTTCCACCATGTGATATGCATATACCAATATACAAATGTAATCATTTCATTAACATTTTAAAATACATAGGTAATATATTCCTAACAAAGCTCATTACTGTTGATAAGCAGGAATGAACTTCAAACCTTTCAAAATATTAATTGGTCATCCATTCATAAAATATACGTCACAGCCAGCATCCGAAGCATGCATTTTAAATTGTCGTTTCTTTATGTTGGTTGTGTCGCGTATACTTATGTCACATCTCTTTATTGTCTTTTACATGCAAATAGCATTCAATAAACGTGAAATGTTTTATTTTTTAAGAATTTTGTAAATAAACTGTTATACTGACAATGCAAGGAAGAACCCTGCCAGACCTCAAATGTCAATTCCCAAAATCTGTGATTAAAGCTTTAAAAAAAGATGTTTCTCTAACATGCATGAAATGTAAGTATGCAAATCCTGATTTACTAATGTTTCACCAGAGTTGAATTGGATTTATATGAAAAGTTCGATAAGATACAAATGCCATTTATTTCAAACACAATATAAAGAGGAAATGAAAATTATATTGTAAGCTCGTTTATTATGGAATTGAAGGTGATATGAATTATCATTTATTTGAAAAATGATCACTTCAGTTATAAGTGTGTATAAAAATAATAATAATACAGCTCAAATCTTAGGGTAACTTAGTGAAACCCCGCATTTTTTTATGTGCCAGGAATCTTTGACAAAGCTTTTGTTTGTACTAGTCGTTTTAATAGTTTCTGTTCCTTGTTTAAGGATAGGGTCCATCTTTGACTATTTCAGGATAGGTTTTGAATTATGTACATTTTATATAGATCTTGAGCCGATTACATAACAGAGAGCAGTGTCTACTGGTCTTGTTGATTTCCGTGTTTTTATCTGAATTACCACTTGTAATGTGAGCTGTGTCGCATACACTTATTCCACATCTTATTATTTTCTATTATAGAATTTTCTTAGCCTTTGGGTTTGGTTTTTTTGGGATTTTTTTTGTGTTGTTGTCTCAAATAGTATAACTTGACAAGCTATATCACTATATTATTGCATATTTATAAAGATCTGAAGAAATCAAGCAAACTATTACTAAACGAGAGGATCGAAAACACTGGTACAATTAAATCTGAGAATAACAAACAGTTGGGCGATAATGTGTTCACACAGCTGGGAGAATCTTTCCACAGAGGAATTTTCAAGCACTTGGAAGGTTGTATATCATTGAAATATATAAAGTAAAGCAATGCCGGAGATGCACAAGACGACCTTGATGACATGAACAAGAAACAATAATGGTGATGTTGAGAAAAAATACGTATAGGGTTTTAACAATTTAATCATTCCATATTTATTGATTTAAAACATATTGACATTTTTGACCAATCAAAATTACTAACATGTTAGCAAGAAGCCCAAAAATAAATTATAACTATTTTATTAAAGTTATGCATTTCGATATGCATGACAAAATAGAGAGAAAATATTAAAGATAAAAAAAATTATGTTTAAAATAAAATCAATTTATAAAAAAAGAATAATAATACCGCAACACTATGTCAAGTGTGGCGTGATCCAAAATAAATAACCATGTTGCTTAAGACAAAGGGCTTATAAACAATTTTAACACATGGATCTTATAATCCCTTGCATAATTTGAATAGAAACATAAAGATTTCAAAATCGGACAATGATGGGTCAGCAATTCTCGTCTGACCTGTTTAAAATGCAGTTCTCCCCATGTTTGTGGATTATTAACATTTGCTATATTTTCCTTAGTTTTCGGTAATTTGCTCGTTTCATCATTTAAATGCCATTTTTTCCTTTTTAATATCAGACTGTACATGTATTTCAGATCTGTTTGTCAAAATAATTTCAAAAAACGTTTGAAAATGCAGTAGCACAGTATGGTCTCGACAAAAAATTAACCATTAAAAAATTATATCAAAAACACACTTTTATGTCAAAACACTATAATTAGCAATGACAGAAGAATTACGACAAATATCTTATTTTCGCTTTAAGATATGGATTTTGAAATATTGTAAAAGGCAAACAAACACAAATTGCCAAATAAATTGTACGACAGATTGTTAGCATCCATTGGGGAATTATATTTATGGTTGGGAAGTTACTAATTGCATAAAAGGACGTGCCATTTCAAACATTTTACGATTACAAATATCATGATATTTAAAAATAATTTTCAAAGCCTTTCTGTTTCATTTCATGATAAAAATGTCATGATATTTAACATTAATTTTCTATTGCCCTTTTTTTCACTCTTATTGATGTAAACTGTTATTTTTGAACAACCAAATACCCAATAAATAAGAATAAGGCCTCAAATCAAATTTCTAGAACTTTTTTAAAGAAAATCATTCATTTTAATGTGCATCATGTGGTAACGTTACCAAGAGAAAGCAATAGGCTCTCATAAGCCTGAATCGCTTACATAGACTTTTATTCCTAAAAGTTTCCGGATTACTATGACCCACATTCATGTACCCTAAAAAGTTTTCATTCTATGCACCGAAAGCACTAAGTGTTTGACCTTTAAAGGAAGATAACAAGAGTTAAGACTAAAGTAGACCTGCTTGCATCATCAGAATATAAATCCCCCTTAATTTTCATATATTTATAAATTATTATGAAACACTAAACTAGAACTCCAAATTTATCAAAATGTCAAAGAAGATTATTAAAGATGTTCAACTGGAAGCATTGTCAATGTAAAAAGATGAGACTGTAACTGTATCAGTGTAGCTCTGATGTAAAAATATATCATGTTTCATAAACCTAGGTAATATAGGTCCTGAGATATGAAAGTGTTAAAAAAACTTAATATAAAAATTGTAATGCATTAAGAATTGCTAAAGTCACTCATCAAGAACATCAAGGTCAAGGTAAAAAGATGCAAGCACATATGTGCGTTACTACTACTTGGTCTGGGTCTATTATTAATTTTTAAAGACAATTAAACATATCAAGGTAATGGTCAAAAGATGGAGATGCAACTATGCTTAGCTACTGCTGGTGTTCATATAACTTTAACATTGCAATTAATAAATATTTGTACTGAAAATTGTCAGTCACTAAACCAGAAAATCAAGGTCAAGGTCAAATGATTTGAATGCCACTTAACTTCTTATACAATTCTCAAAATTTATGGCATGTTTTTTATCTAAATAATGTCATTTGAATCCAGCTATCAAATGTTATTTTGATATACTATCTATAACTACTTCTTGATAAAACTAAACCAAAAATACAAATATCAGAACACTTTTTTTAATATTAGTTTATTATTAGGTAAAAAACAAGTTTATTACATATATATTATTTCATCTTAATGCCTTTGAATATTAGTTGATAATATTATTGGTCTTGCATGCAAAAATATATAATTTCATTTTTTCATCTTTCAACGTTTAACAATTTGACAACTATCTATTTAAAACAAAGTTTAATAATCAGATAGCAGCTGTTAATAAATAAGTTGGGTAAAATATCTTGGGTTTAAACAAACTCTTTTAAATTTCTTTTCAGTATTAGATCAAATGAGATGAAAAAGTGGCTTTATCTCAAGTTGGCAAAAATTGTTATATCCTTTTCATGATTTTTTTTTTGCTTTTTTCTGTACATATAGGAGAAAACCACATGGTTACAAAAATAGTTTAAATATTGCTTTTGGAAACTAAACCTGATAATATCTTTGTGCTGATCTTCAGCTTGAAATCTCAAAAAAATGTAGTCATTTCAGCATTTTGAAACATGCACTTTCCATGCGTAATATTCCAAAATCATTGCCAGATTTTTAAAATAAACTCCTCAGGCTGATAAAAAAAAATCATACATTTATTATTCAGTAGTAGATACTATGGGTACAATTTATTCTCTTAACCTAGCATGTCCTTTTAAAATGGTCTATATATCATTTCTATCTAAATTCGTGTTTTTTTAAACTAATATGAATTAATACTACCAGAGGTGGATGATGAATTCAACTTTGTCTGTGAATAAAAAGAAGCCTTCTGGAATCAGTATTTAGGAATGGAAACTGAAAGCAACAGAAACTGAAAAGGCGAATGAAGTGGGCATGTGTGAACCCCCTTTATACTAGTAGCTTACCATCCCTGTGTCTATTAGGAATTTGAACTTTTTTTACTCAACATTATCTTTAATTCCTCTGCCATTTTCATTCTATTACATTAATATGTATAAATGGAAGCATCCTGTATGCTTGATTTGGCTACTAGTATTCTCAAAAATTTATGGTACATGCCATTCACTTTTTATATGATACGTTTTTCCTGTAGGTATTCTGATTCAATTGCTGCTGATAAGATGGGGACCTGTTTTAGTACATGGAAGAAGCAAAGAGGCACCAATGGGGCATTCAAGTGTCAAAAGTCCGAAAGGGCAAACACGAACAAGAACAGCACGAAGAACCAAAAAACCAACCAAACGGAAATCAACAACGCGAACGCAAGTCGTAACAAGACTGAACTCAGGTGCTCTGGAAGAGCAAGCGGTTCCTGCCTGCTATAGCACACCGTCGTGTTACCACAAATGAACAGCATGACCAAATTCTGATCATTTCATTTACAGTGTTTGAAACTTTGCATTGAAATATGATACATTGTATTACAACAAAATTAGTAAACATCTTAAATGATCTTAAATATCCAGAAAAAAATAAGTTAACAATAAATTTTAGATAATGATAACAGTGAATTGGGAGATAAATTTTCATTAAATTTTTTGATTATTAAATTAATAATTTAAATGAATTCTATATTAACAAGAATATGTCCAAAAGACATAATGCCCCATCTTGAAACATTTATTTTTTTCCACAATCACTAAAGCATCAACATGGTTGCTATTAAAGCACGTGTAAGTCAGAAGGAATGGACTTTAACTTTACCATTCTTCTATAAGTGGTCATTTATGCGGAAAATATAGGTCACTGCCAGCATCCGAAGCAAGCATTGTGCTAAGCATCACTAGGTGCACCTATCATGACAATAGAGTAGATGTGGCACATGTCAGTAAGTGGGAATGGAGTTTAACCAGTCTTCTTTAAGAGGCCATCAATGTGGAAAATATAGGTCACATCCAGCATCCGAAGCATGCATTGTGCTACGTATCCCTAGGTGCACCTACCATACCAATTTGGTTACTATGGCATTTGTCAGTAAGAAGGAATTGACTTTAATCATTCTTCTATAAGTGGTCATTCATGCGGAAAATATAGGTCACTTACAGCATACGAAGCATGCATTGTGCTTAGCATCACTAGGTGCACATACCATACCTAACTGGTTGATGTAGCACTTGTCAGTTAGAGGGAATGGACTTTAACCATTTTTCTGTACATGATCATTCATGCAGAAAATATAGGTCACATCCAGCATCCGAAGCATGCAATTTTCTTATCATCACTAGATGCACCTACCATACCAATATGATTGATGTGGCATTTGTCAGTAAGTGCAAATTTGGAAATATGGGATTTGGGACGGACATCTGAACGGACGGACGAACAGACGGACGGAAGGACGAACGGACGGACGAACAGACCCGAACACTATATGCCCCTCTACTTTCGTAGATGGGGCATAAAAAAAAACAAAAGGCTCCAAGGAGCGGGAATCACTCACCTGTCTTTATGTAACAGTATTTAACATTCCAAATAGCCAGTCATGACAGGAAACTACTGAAAAGCTCTACAAGACTGAGCATTTAAGCAAGCACATGTGTGGCACAATCTTCTATGGCACACAATCGTTCACGTACAATCCAATATATTTGGCATTTAAGGGGCCGTAACTCTTAAAATGGTCATCTGACAATTTCAACCAAATGGATAATTTTGTAGAGTTTAACTAGCTGAACATTTAAGCAAGCAAAACCTTTTCCCTACGATCAATTGTTTACAATCTATAAGACAAAATCCACTACTTTTGGCGTTTAAGGGGGCATAACCCCTATAAAGCAAGATAACCTTTTCTCTATCTACTTTTGTTCTCAATCTATTGATCAAAAACCACTACATTTAGCTTTTAAGGAGTCATAACTCCTAGGAAGGGTCATCTCACAGTTTCATCATTTAAGCAAGCAACACCATTTCCGTATCTTCTATCATTCACAATATATAAGGCCAAAATTTATGTAGGCCATAACCCCTATAAGGGGTCGTCTGACATTTTCGACCCAATGGACAGTTTTGTAGAGCTTACATAGCTGAACAATATGCAATAGAAATAACTTCAATATCTTATAAAGTTCTTGAGTTATAAAACAATATACTGTAAACCAATTAATTTTCGCGGCTACAAACTTTCGCGGTTTCCTTAGAATGAACATTTTTACGGAAATAATCTTTCGCGGTATCGTAATTCTCCATCATTACAACCTTTTCAATCAGACTGTTTCGCGGCTATAAACTTTTGCGTGTGCAAAGCTTCCGCGAATCTCGCGAAAGTTTATAGCACGCGAAAATTAATTGGTTTACAGTAAGTGCTAAACACAGAAAAACAAGAATATGTCCAAAAGACAAAATGCCCCATCTCGCAACATTTATTTTTTTCCACAATCACTAAAGCATCAACATGGTTGCTATTAAAGCAGAAGGAATGGACTTTAACTTACCATTCTTTTATAAGTGGTCATTCATGCGGAAAATATAGGTCACTGGCAGCATCCGAAGCATGCATTGTGCTAAGCATCACTTGGTGCACCTACCATACCAATATAGTTGATGTGGCACATGTCAGTAAAAAAGGAATGATCTTTATCCATTCTTCTATAAGTGGTCAGTCATGCGGAAAATATAGGTCACAGCCAGCATCCGAAGCATGCATTGTGCTTAGCATCACTAGGTGCACCTATCATAACAATAATGTAGATTTGGCACATGTCAGTATTAAAGTGCGAATGGACTTGAACCATTCTTCTGCAAGTGGTCATTCGTGCAGAAAATATAGGTCACATCCAGCAACTGAAGCATGCATTGTGCTAAGCATCACTAGGTGCACCTACCATAACAATTTGTTTACTATGGCATTTGTCAGTAAGAAGGAATGGACTTTAACCATTCTTCTAAAAGTGGTCATTCATGCGGAAAATGTAGGTCACTGCCAGCATCCGAAGCATGCATTGTGCTTAGCATCACTGAGTGCACATACCATACCTATATGGTTGATGTAGCAATTGTCAGTTAGAGGGAAAAGACATTAACCATTTTTCTGTACATGATCATTCATGCAGAAAATATAGGTCACATCCAGCATCAGAAGCATGCAATTTTCTTATCATCACTAGATGCACCTACAATACCAATATGATTGATGTGGCATTTGTCAGTAAGTGCATATTTGGAAATATGGGATTTGGGACGGACGGACGAACGGACGAACGAACAGACCCGAACACTATATGCCCCTCTACTTTCGTAGATGGGGCATAAAAATCAAGAAAAGGGGCAATAACTCCCACATGGTTTATTGAAATTTCTTCAAACTTTCATGGTAAGTAGATCTAGACGTGCTGATTACTTTAACCATATCTGTCACGTTCTTCAGTTATTCGCAAAAAAACTACTGTTTACCCCCCTGTCCTTTTTTAGCAAAAGTGGCAATGTGTTTATTTAATCATTTCAAAATAAGGATCGTTCGTTGCCAACATGTCATTTATCATTCCTGCAAACGACAGACGACGAGGGACGACGGACAACGACGGATGCATAGTGTTGGCATAAGCTCACATGGCCTTTGGCCAGGTGAGCTAATAATATTGGGGCCAGTGATAGGGGACATTTTTTCTACCAAAATAGAATTGATTAAATCTATTATGTTAAAAACAAAAATTTTCACAATTAAACAGTCATATATTATTACAACTCAAGGATTTTTTATATAATCATTTATATTATTGGTCTTGCATGCAAAACTAAATAATTTCATTTATTCTGTCTATTAACATACATCAATTTGACAACTCACTCTAACTTTTTTACTGCTTAATTATAAAATATAATATAAAATGAAATAAATGCATGTTTTGGACAATTTAACTGTAAACAAAAACATCCCAATATGATATAAATGAAACATACATATACAATCCCCTTTCTTTTTGACCTACAATGAATGGACTTACAATGAACATATAAAGAAATAAAGAGTAAGAAATAAAGAGTGTTTGATTTTGACTGTAAAACTAGCAAAGGTAAATGGTAGATACAACCATGTCACTGTATAAAAGCTGAAACCTTCAGAAATCAGGAGTTGATGAAGAGAACTGAAACAGAAAAGAAAGAAAGGGGAGAAGGGGAGGTAAGTGGGGGTTCAGGGTAAAAAAGTGGGAATGTAAGACCAATTTCTAGTCCCTTCTTTAAGTTTGAACTTTTCTACATGTATCCAAATCAGCTTTAATATCTCCCACCTTTTCATTCTTAAGTACTACATGTACATTGGCGAAAAACTTTAGACATCCTACATGTCTTATATCATGATATAAGTAACTAAAATTGGCTACCTGTTTCAACACTTTAAGGTACATGTTGTTCAGTTTTGATACTTTTGACCACTTTTCCTTTAAAATATTATTATTTAAAGGATCCTTGTGTGAGGTAATTCCGTGAAATATGCATTGTATATAGATTTTTTTCTATATATAAAATACAGATTAACATTTTAACTATTTCATCTTGCATTTGGTAAAGTTTTACTTCCCTAAGGTAATAGTACTTTTGCGTTTTTTTTTCAATGATTGGAAGTGGACGTTGTTAAATTAAACAGTAAACAATTGTATAAATAATTATTTCATTAACATAGGTTAAATATCCCTTACAAAGCGCTAAGTATTGTTGGTAAGCAGGAATGAACTTCAAACTTTTCAAAATTTTAAGTGGTCATCCATTTATAATATAAAATATAGGTCACAACCAGCATCCGAAGCATGCATTTTTAATTGCCGTATCTTTATGTTGGTTGTGTCACGTAAACTTATTTCACATTTCTTTATATTCTATTACATGCAAATAGCACTCAATAAACGTGAAATATTTTATTTTTCGAAGAATTTTGTAAATAAACTGTTATACTTACAAAGCAAGGAAGAACCCTGCCAGACCTCAAATGTCAATTCCCAAAATATGTGATTAAACCTTTTTGTTTAAAAAAACACTATTTCCCTAACATGCATGAAATTTTAGTATGCAAATCCTGATATACTAATGTACTACATATTGTAATTTTTAAAATAAACAGTTTGCCATTTAAAATATATCAAATAAATTAAAACATAACTTTCAAAACAGCAGACCCTTCTTTGTGAAAAAAAATAACAGAAGAACTTATATAATAGAATATAATATATTTGGAATTGGATTTATATGAATAGGTTGATAAAATACATATGCCATTTACATCAAACACAATGAAAAATGAAAATTTTATTGTAAGCTCGTTTAGTCTTTTTATGGAATTGAAGGTCCTATGAATTATCATTCATTAGAAAAATGATCACTTCATTTATAAGGGTATATGAAAATAATAATTTTACAGCTCAAATCTTATGGTAACTTGGTTTAACCCCGCAAAATTTTATATGTGCCAGGAATCTTTGACAAAGCTTTTGTTTGTACTAGTCGTTTTAATGTTTTCTGTTCCTTGTTTAAGAATAGGGTCCATCTTTGACTATATCAGGATAGGATTTGAATTATGTACATTTTATACAGATCTTGAGCCAATTGCAGAACAGGAAGCGGTGCCTGCTGGCCTCGTTGAATACGTTTGTAGTTTTCCGTGTGTTTTTATCTCAATTGTCGATTGTTATGTGAGCTGTGTCGTGTACACTTATTTCACATCTTATTGTTTTCTATTATATAATTTTCTTAGCCTTTCTGTTTTGTTGTTGTTGTTTTTTGTTGTTTTTTGTTTTTGTTTTTTTTTTGTCTCAAATAGTACAACTTGACAAGCTGTATCACTTTATTGTTGCTTATTTATAAATATTGAAAGAAATCCAGAAAACTATTACTAAACCGTCGAGAGGCAGACTAGTTAAAAACAGTGCAAAGGTATTAAAAGGATGGTGAAGCCACATTTAAAAGGTAAAAACTAAATAAGAAATATAAAGAAAAAAGAATTAAAACCTTTAAAACAAATAAAACAAGAGTGCCCAAATTTTCGGACATAAAGTCCTTCTTCAGAGGCTAAAAAGTAGAAAGATGTTCACACATCGACTGACGAGGACAGAATGACATAAAATTGACTCGAAGAACATCACGTGGTATTTTAATCCTGAACTTGATGACTAATTTATATATATTAAGAAAAGGTCTGTCTTTTTACATTCATACCAAAGGGTTGAAAAGTGCCTAAAAAGTTGATTATTCTTTGCTCAAGGAACTGTCTTTGTTTTTCGCCGGTGCATGTTTCAAGGAGAACGGTCACCTGCATATCCTTGACGCCATGGTTTGGCAATGAAAAGTGCTGGCCGACTGGCCCACTGGTGCACACTGCTACCTAAACTACCAATCTTGTCATCCCCAGAGCTGCAAAAATGCCATTCCTAGGTCTCAATTTCTGAGACTTAAACGTATTTGCAGCAAAGAGGATGATTTTAAAGTTCAAAGCAGCACTATGAAATCATTCTTTGTCAAAAGGGGATATCCAAACAACATCTTGGATAAAGCTATCGACTCAGTTTCCCGGGTGACACGATCCAAGGCTTTGGAGCCCAGGTCAAGACGCAAGAATGACCGTATACCTTTGGTACTTACATACCACCCTCATAACATCGTTATACGGAACATTCTGTTGCGCAATTTCAAGTCCATCGTCTTGAAGGACGAACACATGTCGACAGTGTTCGACTCGCCACCCCTGACTGCTTTTCGCAAAGGTAAGAGTTTGAGGCAACATCTTGTCTCCAGTTCATTTGACAAATCCAAGAGACGTCCTCGCTCTGACTTTTCAGGCACCAGGGGTTGTGGTCGATCAATCTGTGTCACATGTCCTTTTACCTGGGAGACTGAAGAGATAGTTGGCCCCTCCAACACCTTCAAGTTGAAGAACGGTTACACCTGCATCTCCGAAAATGTCATTTACGCTATCCGCTGTGCCAAGTGCCTTAAAATTTACGTAGGAGAAACTTGTCGTCGACTGGGTGACAGATTTGCTGAACACAGGAGAAGTGTTCTCAAATGCGACGACTGCCCAGTCGGCCAGCACTTTTCATTGCCAAACCATGGCGTCAAGGATATGCAGGTGACCGTTCTCCTTGAAACATGCACCGGCGAAAAACAAAGACAGTTCCTTGAGCAAAGAATAATCAACTTTTTAGGCACTTTTCAACCCTTTGGTATGAATGTAAAAAGACAGACCTTTTCTTAATATATATAAATTAGTCATCAAGTTCAGGATTAAAATACCACGTGATGTTCTTCGAGTCAATTTTATGTCATTCTGTCCTCGTCAGTCGATGTGTGAACATCTTTCTACTTTTTAGCCTCTGAAGAAGGACTTTATGTCCGAAAATTTGGGCACTCTTGTTTTATTTGTTTTAAAGGTTTTATTTCTTTTTTCTTTATATTTCTTATTTAGTTTTTACCTTTTAAATGTGGCTTCACCATCCATTTATTTATCTATTTTATTTATACACAAGCCACAGTGCAACATATTTTATTTATTTGTATTTACAATTTGTACTCTTACCCGTTGCAACCATGTCCTCCTTAAAAGATCTCCTCTTCAAATTGTTCAAAAGTTTTTCTAAATTCATCTCTCCACATCCTGACTTTGTACAGAAGACATCTATTGATCTCTATAGAACTATCATCGCCATTACCAAGTGCAATAGCCATCTGTTTTTTCTTCGAAAATGTCTTCAACTCAATACAGTTCCGAAAGGTTTCATTCCATCTTTTCATCCAATTGACGAAATCTCAAACCACAAGGTCTTAGCGACCTCTCTAGAAACTATATCGTCATCTTACTCAAGATCTCTTGTTCGTCTTACGTTGTCCGCCATATCTGAAAAATTGAAATCTCTTACCTTGAGAAAGCTTATTCTGAAAAACAAATTGCACCTAGACTGTCATAAGATTGTGGCCAACTCTATTGTAGAAGAGATTCGCCTCCTCAACAAACCAGTCTACGATTTTCTATATTTTGAAAAAGAAACGAAACTGCAATCTCTGGCTCCACAATGTGATCACAACTTGGACACTCCTGTCGACACCAACGATACCGTGACCGAGAATTTTGAAGTCACTGTCCATTGTGTACCAGATTCAGTCAAGCTTTCTCAAACAGAGTTGAGTCTTCTGTCCAAAGGTCTTAATTTTGTTCCAACAACTTCCTTAGCAGACTCTTTTCAAAACCATACGGACATCCAAAACTTCTTCAGACGCCTCCTCTTAAAAGCTTTTTTCCACGAGAAGGAAAATAACCAATTTGACGAGGAGGATAATGAAGCCGCCTCTTTGTTTCGCGATTATGGCAACAAAAAATCTAATTTCACTCCCAAAACATCCTGGTTTCCTGTTTTGGAGAAATATATCAAATCTTGTCTTAACCAAATTGATAATTTAAAAACCAAACCCCTCAAAAGACATAATCTGACTAGTAACGAACAAACTGCTCTCCGAAATTTAAAGACCCGCACAGACATAGTCATAAAACCTGCTGACAAAGGGGGTGCAGTGGTCGCTTGGGATGCTAAAACTTATGTCTCCGAGGGCGATTTTCAACTTGCAAACCCAACATTCTATTGTAAGTTAAAAAACAATAATACTAAGAAAAATCAGCAACAAATCAAAGAATTTATTAAAACATCCGTGGAGAACAATGATCTTCCAGATAATGCTAGAAACTTGATTGTCTCCCAGCCCAGGACATCGAGATTCTACATGCTTCCTAAAATCCATAAATTGGGAAATCCTGGTAGACCCATAGTCTCTGCATGTAGTTGTCCGACTGAAAACATTTCCAGTTTTCTCCATAATGTTTTCATGCCTATAGTGGAGAACTTGCCCACCTATGTTAAGGACACTACTCATGCTCTTAATATCCTAGAGTTCTTTGAACCTGAAAATCCGAATGACTTTAGATTGTTCTCCATGGATGTTACTGCTCTCTACACCAGTATTCCGAACAACGATGCCATGATCGCTTTAAAACATTTTTTGTTACTCTTCCGGAGCACCTGAGTTCACTCTTGTTTCGATTGGAGTTCGCGTTGTTGATTGATATTCAGTTATTTTGTGTTTCCATGTTTTACATGTTGTCTGTTTTTGTCCCGTTCTTGTTGGTGTTTACTGGTTTTGTCTCTGCCCTTTCGGACTTTTGATATTCGGATACCCCATTTGTACCTCTGCTTCTTTGGACAGAAGACCCAATCCCTATGTGAAAACGGATGTCATCTTGAGATTAGCAGAACTTGTTCTCAATCTCAACACTTTTCAGTTTAGTGGAGAGTTTTATTCTCAGTCTGGCGGTGTTGCCATGGGCACTAAGATGGGTCCTAGTTTCGCCTGTCTGTTTGTTGGGTATTTGGAAGAGAAAATGTTTTCTGAATACGTTGGTCCTGTTCCTGACCTATACAAACGATACATAGATGATGTTTTCGGTGTATCCTCTGATAGTGAAGATGATTTGAACTCGTTCATCAGCTTTGTCTCTTCCTATCACCCTGCCATTCAGTACACCTTTACAATCTCGCAAGAGAAACTCTCCTTCCTTGACTTGGAATGTAGCATCCTTAACGGCAAAATAGAAACGTCTGTATTCTATGAACCCACTGATGCACACTGCTACCTGAACTACCAATCTTGTCATCCCCAGAGCTGCAAAAATGCCATTCCTAGGTCTCAATTTCTGAGACTTAAACGTATTTGCAGCAAAGAGGATGATTTTAAAGTTCAAAGCAGCACTATGAAATCATTCTTTGTCAAAAGGGGATATCCAAACAACATCTTGGATAAAGCTATCGACTCAGTTTCCCGGGTGACACGATCCAAGGCTTTGGAGCCCAGGTCAAGACGCAAGAATGACCGTATACCTTTGGTACTTACATACCACCCTCATAACATCGTTATACGGAACATTCTGTTGCGCAATTTCAAGTCCATCGTCTTGAAGGACGAACACATGTCGACAGTGTTCGACTCGCCACCCCTGACTGCTTTTCGCAAAGGTAAGAGTTTGAGGCAACATCTTGTCTCCAGTTCATTTGACAAATCCAAGAGACGTCCTCGCTCTGACTTTTCAGGCACCAGGGGTTGTGGTCGATCAATCTGTGTCACATGTCCTTTTACCTGGGAGACTGAAGAGATAGTTGGCCCCTCCAACACCTTCAAGTTGAAGAACGGTTACACCTGCATCTCCGAAAATGTCATTTACGCTATCCGCTGTGCCAAGTGCCTTAAAATTTACGTAGGAGAAACTTGTCGTCGACTGGGTGACAGATTTGCTGAACACAGGAGAAGTGTTCTCAAATGCGACGACTGCCCAGTCGGCCAGCACTTTTCATTGCCAAACCATGGCGTCAAGGATATGCAGGTGACCGTTCTCCTTGAAACATGCACCGGCGAAAAACAAAGACAGTTCCTTGAGCAAAGAATAATCAACTTTTTAGGCACTTTTCAACCCTTTGGTATGAATGTAAAAAGACAGACCTTTTCTTAATATATATAAATTAGTCATCAAGTTCAGGATTAAAATACCACGTGATGTTCTTCGAGTCAATTTTATGTCATTCTGTCCTCGTCAGTCGATGTGTGAACATCTTTCTACTTTTTAGCCTCTGAAGAAGGACTTTATGTCCGAAAATTTGGGCACTCTTGTTTTATTTGTTTTAAAGGTTTTATTTCTTTTTTCTTTATATTTCTTATTTAGTTTTTACCTTTTAAATGTGGCTTCACCATCCATTTATTTATCTATTTTATTTATACACAAGCCACAGTGCAACATATTTTATTTATTTGTATTTACAAAGGTATTAAAACACTGGTACAATTAAATCTGAGAATAACAAACAGTTGAGCGATAATCAGGTGTTCACACTGCTGGGAGAATCTTTCCACAGAGGAATTTTCAAGTACTTGGGGGTGTACATCATTGCAATATATAAAGTTAAGCAATGCCGGACGACCTTGGACATGGTGTTGTGGAGAAAAATACGTACGGGTTTTAACTAAATAATCAAACCATATTTATTGATATAAAACAAATTGACATTTTTGGCCAATCAAACTTACTTACATGTTAGCATGAAGCCCATTTTTATTAAAGTTATGCATTTCGATGTGCATGACAAAATAAAGAGAAAATATTTAAGAAAAAAGTCTAACTGTTTAAAATAAAATCAGTTTATGAAAAAAATAATGATACCGCAAAGTTAACACTATGTCAAGTGCGGCGAGGTCCAAAATAAATATTCAGTTGCTTTGAACAAAGGGCTTATAAACATTTTTTACACATGGATCTTATAATCCCTTGCATAATTTGAATAGAAACGTAAAGATTTCAAAATCGGACAATGACGGGTCATCAGTTCTCGTACGACCTGTTTTAAATGAAGTTCGATTATCAACATTTGCTATCTTTTCCTAATTATCGGTAATTTGCTCGTTTCATCATTCAAAGGCCATTTTTTTTCTTTTTACATATCAGGCTGTATATGTATTTCAGATCTGTTTGTCCAAATAATTTCAAAAAAAATTGAAAATGTGGTATAACACATAAATGCACATAATTGGTCTAATTTAATTAACCATTAAAAAAGCTGTATTAAAAACACACTTTTATGTCAAAACATAATAATTAGCAATGACAGAAGAATTACGGCAAATATCTTATTTTTGCTTTAAGATATTTGCCGTAATACTGTAAAAGGCAAACAAGAAAAAATTGCCAAAAAATATATACGACAGATCTTAAGCATCCATTTTAGAATTATATTTATGGTTGTGAAGTTACTAATTGCATAAAAGGACGTGCCATTTCAAACATTTTACGATTACAAATATGATATTTGAAAATAATTTTCAAAGCCTTTCTGTTTCATTTTATGATAAAAATGTCATGATATTGAACATTAATTTTCTATTGCCCCTTATTTTTTTTCACTCTTATTGATGTAAACTGTTATTTTTGAACAACCAAATACCCAATAAATAAGGAGAAGGCCTCAAATCAAATTTCTAGAAGCTTTTTAAAGAAAATCATTCATTTTAATGTGCATCATGTGGCAAAGTTACCAAGAGATAGCAATAGGCTCTCATAAGCCTGAATCGCTTACATAGACTTTTATTCCTAAAAGTTTCCGGATTACTATGACCCACATTCATGTACCCTAAAAAGTTTTCATTCTATGCACCGAAAGCACTAAGTGTTTGACCTTTAAAGGAAGATAACAAGAGTTAAGACTAAAGTAGACCTGTTTGCATCATCAGAATATAAATCCCCCATAATTTTCATAAATTTATAAATCATTATGAAATACTAAACTAGAACTCCAAATTTATCAAAATCTCAAAGAAGATTGATAAAGATGTTCAACTGGAAGCATTGTCAATGTCAAAAGATGAGACTGAAACTGTAACAGTACAGCTCTGATGTAAAAATATATCAAGTTTCATAAACCTAGGACATGTAGGTCCTGAGATATGAAAGTGTTAAAAAAACTTAATATGAAAATTGTAATGCATTTAGAATTGCTAAAGTCACTCATTCAAAACATGAAGGTCAAATTCAAAAGATGTGAACACATCTGTGCATTACTACTACTTGGTCAGGGTCTATTATGAATTTTTAAAGACAATTAAACATATCAAGGTAATGGTTAAAAGATGGAAATGCAACTATGCTTAGTTACTACTGGTGTTCATATAACTTTAACATTGCAATTAATAAATATATGTTCTGAAAATTGTCAGTCACTAAACCAGAAAATCAAGACAAGGTCAAATGATGTGAATGCAACTTAACTTTTCATACAATTCTCAAAATTTATGGCACTATTTCTTTTCTCAAAATAATATTATTGGTCTTGCATGCAAAAATAAATAATTTCTTTTATTCATCTTTTAACATTAAACATTTTGACAACTATATAGAACAAGGTTTTATAACGGCAGCTGTTATTAAATAACTTTGGTAAAATATCTGAGTTTTAAACAAACTCTATTAAATCATGGATCAAATGAAATGAATTAGTGACTTTTTCTCAATTGGGCAACAGTTTGTTAGATCCTTAACATGATGTGTTGGTTTATATAAATTGTAGAAGACCACATGGCCACAAAAATATTTTACGTATTGCTTTTGGAAACTAAACCTGGAATTATCTTTGTGCTGATCTTCAGCTTAAATTCTCACAAAAATGTCATTTTAACATTTCCTAGTTTTGGTGCATGTTTAATATTCCCAAATTATTGCCAGATTTATAAAATAAACTTCTCGGGCTGATTAAAAATCATACATTTATGAATCAGTGTTCAATTTTATGGTATATGCAAAACTAACGGCAACTTTTGCTTTTACCCTATCATGTCTGTTTAAAACTGTTTAAAAATTTTATTTCATATCAAACAAAACATTGTTGTTCCAAACTTATATAAACTAATACTACCACAGAGGTGGATGAGAAATACAATTTCGTCCGTGAAATCAAAGTTGAAGCCTTCTGTAATCAAGATTAGGAGCGGGAACTGAAACCAAGAGAAACAGAAAAGGGGAAGGAATTGGGCATGTGTGAAACCTCAATATACCTACCAATCCTGTGCCTATTGGGAGTTTGAACTTTTTTTACTTATAACATCATCTTTTATTCCTCTCCCATTTTCATTCTACATTATTAATGAGTATAAATGGGAGCATTCTCAAAACTTTTATGGTATATGCCAATCAATTTTGATACTTTTTACTTCAGGTATTCTGATTCAATTGCTGATGAGATGTAGACCTGTGTTAGTACATTGAATATATGAGCAGCCTGACCAAATTCTTATCATTTCATTCACAGTGGATTGAAATATGATATTACAAAAATTAGTAAACATCTTTTAAAATTGTCCAGAAAAAAATAAGTGAACAATAAACTTTACATAATGAAAACAGTAAATTGGGAGATGAATTTTCAATCAATAAATTATTTAATTATTAAATTTATAATTTAAATTGATTCTATATAAAACAAGAGGATCCAAGGAGCCTGAATCGCTCACCTGTCTAAATGTAACAATATTTAACATTTCCAACAGCCTGTCATGACAGGAAACTACTGGAAAGCTCTATAAGGCTAAGCATTTGAGCAAGCATATGTGTGGCACTATCTTTTATGGTACACAATCTTTCACGTACATTCCACTATTTTTTGGCATTAAAGGGGCCGTAACTTTTATAATGGTCATCTGACGATTTTGGCTTAATAAACAATTTTGTAGATCTCAAGTAGCTGAACATTTTAGCACGCAAAACCCTTCCTCTATCTCTATCTCAATCCATTATCGTTCAAAATCTATAAGGCAAAAACCAGTATTGTTTTGCATTTAAGGGGACATAACTCCTATGAGGGTTCATCTGATAATTTCCACCTAATTGACAATTTTGTAGATCTCAATTAGCTTATCATTTAGGTAAGCAAAACCTTTTCCCTACGTTCTATTGTATACAATCTATAAGGCTAAAACCACTATTTTGGACGTTTCAGGGGCCATAACCAATAAAATGGTCATCTGACAATTTTGGCCTAACGAACAATTTTGTAGAGTTCAATAAGCTGAACATTTAAGGAGGCAAAACATTTTCTCTATCTACTATCGTTCACAATCTATAAGGCAAAAACCACAATATTTGGCTTTTAAGGGGCCATTACTCCTATGGGGGGTCATCTGACAATTTCCACCTTGTTGAGCATAATTAGCTGAACATTTAAGCAAGCAAAACCTTTTCTCTACGTTCTATTTTTTACAATCTTTAAGGCTAAAATAAGCTGAACATTTAAGCAAGCAAAACATTTTCTCTATCTACTATCGTTCACAATCTATGAGGCAAAAACCACTATTTTTTGGCGTTTAAGGGGCCATAGCCCCTATTAGGAGTCATCTGACAATTTCGACCTAATGATAAATTTTGTAGATCTCAATTAGCTGATCATTTAGGTAAGCAAAACCATTTCCCTACGTTCTATTGTTTACAATCTATAAGGCTAAAACCACTAATTTGGGCGTTTTAGGGGCCATAACCAATAAAATGGTCATCTGACAATTTTGGCCTAATGAACAAGTTTGTAGAGTTCAATAAGCTGAACATTTAAGGAAGCAAAACATTTTCTCTATCTACTATCGTTCACAATCTATAAGGCAAAAACCACTATATTTGGCTTTTAAGGGGCCATAACTCCTATGAGGGGTCATCTGACAATTTCCACCTAATGGACAATTTTGTTGAGCATAATTAGCTGAACATTTAAGCGAGCAAAACCTTTTCTCTACGTTCTATTGTTTACTATCTATAAGGCTAAAATAAGCTGAACATTTAAGCAAGCAAATCCTTTTCTCTATCTACTATCGTTCTTAATCTTTAAGGCAAAAACCACAATATATAAGGCCAAAACCACTATGTTTTTGTCTTTAAGTGGGCCATATCCCCTATAAGAATTTGTCTGATAATTTCGACCCAATTTCCAGTCATTTTTGTCGAGCTTACAGAGCTGAACAATATGCAATTGAAATTGAATTCAATATCTTATCAAGTTCATGAGTTATAAGACAATATAAGTGGAAAACAAAGAAAAAAATCCAGATCAGGGGCAATAACTCCAACATAGTTTGTTGAAATTTCTTAAAAATTTCAGGGTAGGTAGATCTTGACGTACTGATTACTTTTACCCTATGCCAGAAGTGTAATATCTGTCACGGTCTTGAATTATTTGCAAACAAAACTGCTGTTTTACCCCCCTGTACTTTTGTTAGCAAAGATGGCAATGTTTTTATTGAATCATTTCAAAATGAAAACCGTTTGTTGCCAACATGTCATATATCATTCCTGCAAAGTTTTAGTTAAATTGGTTTAGTGGCCTTTGCCCAGGTGAGCTAATAATATTGGGACCAGTGATATGGGACATTTTTTCTACATGACCAAAATAGAAGTGATTCTTCACAATTACGCATATATTATTACAACTCATGGATTTTTTTATATAATCATTGATATTATTGGTCTTGCATGCAAAAATAAATTATTTCATTTATTCTGTCTATTAACATACATCAATTTGACAACTCACTCTAACTTTATTACTGCTTAATTATAAAATATAATATAAAATAAACTAAATGCATGTTTTGGACAATTTAACTGTAATACAAAAACTTCCCAATATGATAAAAATGAAACATACATATACAATCCCCTTTCTTTTTGACCTACAATGAATGGACTTACAATGAGCATACAAAAAAATGGGTTGGATTTTAATCCTATTGTAAAACTAGCAAAGGTGAATTGTGAATGCAACCATGTCCCTGTATTAAAGCTGAAGCCTTCATGAATCAGGAGTTGATGGACTGCAGTGAAGCACAAAAAACAAGGGGAAAAGAAGGGGAGGTAAGTGGGAGTTTAGTGTGAAAAATGTGGGAATGTAAGTCCCTTCTTTGAGTTTGAAATTTTCTACATGTACATTGGAGAAAAACTGTTGACATCCTACATGTCTCATATGTACATGAGGTTCTTGACTTATATGGCTTATCTCTTTCAACACTTAAAGGTACATGCTGTCACTTTTAATCTTTTTTCCCTTTGAATATAATTATTTAAGGTGGAGAAGGAGAGTGGTCATGTGACTTGCCACCCCCCCCCCGAAAAAAAAAAGAAAAATATTTTGAGATTTTGTGTTTTTAGAATCTTATACCTAGTTTAGGCACATTTTATCAATATGATTAAAACTAGTATTCTAGAAGTAGTATAAATTCTAATTGACAGGAAAAAAGTAATGGAACATTTTTAAGTGTTTTTATGGCTTTTCCAATATAATTCATAGTTAAATATTGATACTTTAGCTTGATATAACTGGAAAAGAAGGGAAGAAACCCATGAAACTTGTATCAAATTTCCATAGAGTGCATCATTTTGGACATTTATGCAATTTTTTAAGAAAATCTGTTGACAAATTAATAATTGGACCCTAGTGCCACACTCTACCTTGAGTATGCTGAATTGTGAGAGTTTACACCATGTAATATGCATATACCAATGTACAAATTTGATCATTTCATTAACATTTTAAAATACATAGGTAATATATCCCTAACAAAGCTCAGTACTGTTGATAAGGAGGAATGAGCTTCAAACCTTTCAAAATATTGATTGGTCATCCATTCATAAAATATACGTCACAGCCAGCATCCGAAGCATGCATTTTAAATTGCCGTTTCTTTATGTTGGTTGTTTCTCGTATACTTATGTCACATTTCTTTATTGTCTATTACATGCAAATAGCATTCAATAAACGTCAAATGTTTAATTTTTTAAGAATTTTGTAAATAAACTGTTATACTGACAATGCAAGGAAGAACCCTGCCAGATCTCAAATGTCAATTCCCAAAATCTGTGATTCAAGCTTAAAAAAAACACTGTTTCCCTAACATGCATGAAATGTTAGTATGCAAATCCTGATATACTTATGTTCCACCAGAGTTGAATAGGATTTATATGAAAAGTTCGATAAAATACAAATGCCATTTATATAAAACACAATATAAAGAGGAAGTGAAAATTATATTGTAAGCTCGGTAAGCTCGTTTAGTTTTTTTATGGAATTGAAGGTCATATGAATTATCATTCATTTGAAAAATGATCACTTCCGTTATAAGGGTATATGAAAATAATAATTATACAGCTAAATTAGTTTAACCCCGCAATTTTTTTATGTGTCAGGAATTGTTGACAGAGCTTTTGTTTGTACTAGTCATTTTAATGTTTTCTGTTCCTTGTTTAAGAATAGGGTCCATCTTTGACTATTTCAGGATAGGTTATTAATTATGTACATTTTATTTAGATCTTGCGCCGATTGCAGAACAAGTGGCAGTGTTGAATGCGATTGTGGTTTTCCGTGTGATTTTATCTTAATTACCGCTTGTTATGAGAGCTTTGTCGCGTACACTTATTCCACTTATTTTTGTATCAAATAGTACAACTTGACAAGCTGTATCACTATATTGTTGCATATTTATAAAGATCTAAAGAAATCCAGAAAACTATTACTAAACCGTCGACAGGCACACTGGATCGAATACAATGCAAAGGTATTAAAATACTGGTACAATTAAATCTGAGAATAACAAACAGTAAAGAAATCCAGAAAACTATTACTAATGCTGGCGTCACACTGTCCCGATTTTGACATACGATGGACACACGAATGTGAAAATTTCAACTTCGTGCGAAGTTAGTCCCGAACTTGCTAAAAATCAAAATCAAAACCGAAGGGTATACGATTAGAACCGATGGCTAAGCGATCAGAAAAGTAGCACATACGAATAGCCGCGAACCGATTACGAAGTTGTTACGATGTTATCAAGATTAGTCGAGAATTAGATCCGAAGGAGACACGAATTTATACGACGGCTGTACGACGTCGTGTTTAGCATACGATGGGTCTACGAAGCATCACGATGGGTATACGGTAATAACGCGATTTGCAATAAGATTATATAATTTAGTCTATATAAATTGTCCTTTGCAGCCTCTAATTAGTATTTATGGATAATAAGTTAAAACGATGGCTCTCCAAGCAAACCCCTGCTGTCCCTGATGTCGATCAGTAAGAGTAGATAAGACATTTGATCTCAAGCTAATATGTAGCGCCTGTAAAGATAGAACAAAAAAGATGACGCTACTTTATCTTGTTTTGTTCGTGTTAGTTGACCGAAGCACACATAAGGTAGTACTCCACAATTAATTTATTTAGCTCATTTTTGCATGTGCTCGACGTTGACTATTTTGTCCCGGCTTCTTGTAATCGCTTAAACTGCTATTTGCACTTTAAACGAGGTGGTGTTCCAAACTCCGGGCATGTTTAGTCGTGTTTAGTGCCGTATTTGGTTTCTTTGTTGTACTCGTTGCCCCTAGCAACTCTTAACATTTGTCAAAAATTTGGGGACAAAAATACGCAAAAATCGGGGTTTTGTCCTTTTTTTGAACGTTGCCAGTAGTCGAGCTTTCGGTTCAGGTGAAACGTAACATGTATGAAATGAAAGCCCGAAAACAGTCCTTTCTTTTAAGACCAAATAAACCTATCCGACTTCGGCTCTTTTTTCCGCTAAAATTGTTCAAACTTAAAAATCTAAAAATAGCACATTTAAATTTAAGCCCATCCGCTGGTCACCATGCACAGCCGAAAGCGACGCTTTATGATCATTGGTATTGATTTTTTCGAAATTATTCTTTAAAACAATAACCGTGGATCGTAATTTTCATATAACGGGTCCAGATTTTTTATTTGTCTTGTTTTAAGACCAAAACGAATCAATATTTTCATTTAACAAAAAAGTTCACAGGGGCCACATGCGAAAACAATACTGTGAAAAAATCCTAATTGTGGAGTACTACCATAATGCTTTTGCATTTTTTGAAAATTTAACATGACTTGCATTTTTCTCTTCTTGAGTATGTAACCACTTGAGGAATACCGGATATTATGATTCTTTTTTATGTTTTACCATAGTAACGCACGCTCAAAGACGGAAGCCCTTTTCTGATCAAGCTCTTTTTTGGACATTTTCCTGCAATAACGTTAGATTCTTTCCCCGTTTGTTTTGAATAAAATTTTGTATTTTCGTAACAAAATTGGTATTCTGTTGTGCTTCAGTCATTTTCTAGCCTATTTCAAACATATTTGTGAAAATTTGGAAGATTTCCGTGAAAAAATATGCAATAATGGCGTCCATGGAAACACATCATCAAAATTTGCTTAACATTTGCATTGCAAGCTATAATGCCTTGCGTTTCTATTCAAGCCGACTAAAAATTACAATTTTATGATTTACATACGGGGAAATATACTATATTGTGTAATTTTTATTTCTTCCGGGGAAATTATTAACGTTGTTAGCGTTACATACAGCATAACCAGCTGTACAAAATATAACGTTATTGACGATAGTTTCAAAAATAAGCATGTTTGGTTGCTATGGGCATTAATGCTTAATAACTGATATTTTTCCCAAAATTTTTGAAACAAGTAATTCTCAAATATATTAGCTTTATTTTCAACAATTAAACCAAGGACTAAAATCAAGATACACTCTCAAAATTTTAATGACAATAATGCCATATGGTAGTACTCCACAATTAATTTATTTAGCTCATTTTTGCATGTGCTCGACGTTGACTATTTTGTCCCGGCTTCTTGTAATCGCTTAAACTGCTATTTGCACTTTAAACGAGGTGGTGTTCCAAACTCCGGGCATGTTTAGTCGTGTTTAGTGCCGTATTTGGTTTCTTTGTTGTACTCGTTGCCCCTAGCAACTCTTAACATTTGTCAAAAATTTGGGGACAAAAATACGCAAAAATCGGGGTTTTGTCCTTTTTTTGAACGTTGCCAGTAGTCGAGCTTTCGGTTCAGGTGAAACGTAACATGTATGAAATGAAAGCCCGAAAACAGTCCTTTCTTTTAAGACCAAATAAACCTATCCGACTTCGGCTCTTTTTTCCGCTAAAATTGTTCAAACTTAAAAATCTAAAAATAGCACATTTAAATTTAAGCCCATCCGCTGGTCACCATGCACAGCCGGAAGCGACGCTTTATGATCATTGGTATTGATTTTTTCGAAATTATTCTTTAAAACAATAACCATGGATCGTAATTTTCATATAACGGGTCCAGATTTTTTATTTGTCTTGTTTTAAGACCAAAACGAATCAATATTTTCATTTAACAAAAAAGTTCACAGGGGCCACATACGAAAACAATACTGTGAAAAAATCCTAATTGTGGAGTACTACCATAATGCTTTTGCATTTTTTGAAAATTTAACATGACTTGCATTTTTCTCTTCTTGAGTATGTAACCACTTGAGGAATACCGGATATTATGATTCTTTTTTATGTTTTACCATAGTAACGCACGCTCAAAGACGGAAGCCCTTTTCTGATCAAGCTCTTTTTTGGACATTTTCCTGCAATAACGTTAGATTCTTTCCCCGTTTGTTTTGAATAAAATTTTGTATTTTCGTAACAAAATTGGTATTCTGTTGTGCTTCAGTCATTTTCTAGCCTATTTCAAACATATTTGTGAAAATTTGGAAGATTTCCGTGAAAAAATATGCAATAATGGCGTCCATGGAAACACATCATCAAAATTTGCTTAACATTTGCATTGCAAGCTATAATGCCTTGCGTTTCTATTCAAGCCGACTAAAAATTACAATTTTATGATTTACATACGGGGAAATATACTATATTGTGTAATTTTTATTTCTTCCGGGGAAATTATTAACGTTGTTAGCGTTACATACAGCATAACCAGCTGTACAAAATATAACGTTATTGACGATAGTTTCAAAAATAAGCATGTTTGGTTGCTATGGGCATTAATGCTTAATAACTGATATTTTTCCCAAAATTTTTGAAACAAGTAATTCTCAAATATATTAGCTTTATTTTCAACAATTAAACCAAGGACTAAAATCAAGATACACTCTCAAAATTTTAATGACAATAATGCCATATGGTAGTACTCCACAATTAATTTATTTAGCTCATTTTTGCATGTGCTCGACGTTGACTATTTTGTCCCGGCTTCTTGTAATCGCTTAAACTGCTATTTGCACTTTAAACGAGGTGGTGTTCCAAACTCCGGGCATGTTTAGTCGTGTTTAGTGCCGTATTTGGTTTCTTTGTTGTACTCGTTGCCCCTAGCAACTCTTAACATTTGTCAAAAATTTGGGGACAAAAATACGCAAAAATCGGGGTTTTGTCCTTTTTTTTGAACGTTGCCAGTAGTCGAGCTTTCGGTTCAGGTGAAACGTAACATGTATGAAATGAAAGCCCGAAAACAGTCCTTTCTTTTAAGACCAAATAAACCTATCCGACTTCGGCTCTTTTTTCCGCAAAAATTGTTCAAACTTAAAAATCTAAAAATAGCACATTTAAATTTAAGCCCATCCGCTGGTCACCATGCACAGCCGGAAGCGACGCTTTATGATCATTGGTATTGATTTTTTCGAAATTATTCTTTAAAACAATAACCGTGGATCGTAATTTTCATATAACGGGTCCAGATTTTTTATTTGTCTTGTTTTAAGACCAAAACGAATCAATATTTTCATTTAACAAAAAAGTTCACAGGGGCCACATACGAAAACAATACTGTGAAAAAATCCTAATTGTGGAGTACTACCATAATGCTTTTGCATTTTTTGAAAATTTAACATGACTTGCATTTTTCTCTTCTTGAGTATGTAACCACTTGAGGAATACCGGATATTATGATTCTTTTTTATGTTTTACCATAGTAACGCACGCTCAAAGACGGAAGCCCTTTTCTGATCAAGCTCTTTTTTGGACATTTTCCTGCAATAACGTTAGATTCTTTCCCCGTTTGTTTTGAATAAAATTTTGTATTTTCGTAACAAAATTGGTATTCTGTTGTGCTTCAGTCATTTTCTAGCCTATTTCAAACATATTTGTGAAAATTTGGAAGATTTCCGTGAAAAAATATGCAATAATGGCGTCCATGGAAACACATCATCAAAATTTGCTTAACATTTGCATTGCAAGCTATAATGCCTTGCGTTTCTATTCAAGCCGACTAAAAATTACAATTTTATGATTTACATACGGGGAAATATACTATATTGTGTAATTTTTATTTCTTCCGGGGAAATTATTAACGTTGTTAGCGTTACATACAGCATAACCAGCTGTACAAAATATAACGTTATTGACGATAGTTTCAAAAATAAGCATGTTTGGTTGCTATGGGCATTAATGCTTAATAACTGATATTTTTCCCAAAATTTTTGAAACAAGTAATTCTCAAATATATTAGCTTTATTTTCAACAATTAAACCAAGGACTAAAATCAAGATACACTCTCAAAATTTTAATGACAATAATGCCATATGGTAGTACTCCACAATTAATTTATTTAGCTCATTTTTGCATGTGCTCGACGTTGACTATTTTGTCCCGGCTTCTTGTAATCGCTTAAACTGCTATTTGCACTTTAAACGAGGTGGTGTTCCAAACTCCGGGCATGTTTAGTCGTGTTTAGTGCCGTATTTGGTTTCTTTGTTGTACTCGTTGCCCCTAGCAACTCTTAACATTTGTCAAAAATTTGGGGACAAAAATACGCAAAAATCGGGGTTTTGTCCTTTTTTTGAACGTTGCCAGTAGTCGAGCTTTCGGTTCAGGTGAAACGTAACATGTATGAAATGAAAGCCCGAAAACAGTCCTTTCTTTTAAGACCAAATAAACCTATCCGACTTCGGCTCTTTTTTCCGCAAAAATTGTTCAAACTTAAAAATCTAAAAATAGCACATTTAAATTTAAGCCCATCCGCTGGTCACCATGCACAGCCGGAAGCGACGCTTTATGATCATTGGTATTGATTTTTTCGAAATTATTCTTTAAAACAATAACCGTGGATCGTAATTTTCATATAACGGGTCCAGATTTTTTATTTGTCTTGTTTTAAGACCAAAACGAATCAATATTTTCATTTAACAAAAAAGTTCACAGGGGCCACATACGAAAACAATACTGTGAAAAAATCCTAATTGTGGAGTACTACCATAATGCTTTTGCATTTTTTGAAAATTTAACATGACTTGCATTTTTCTCTTCTTGAGTATGTAACCACTTGAGGAATACCGGATATTATGATTCTTTTTTATGTTTTACCATAGTAACGCACGCTCAAAGACGGAAGCCCTTTTCTGATCAAGCTCTTTTTTGGACATTTTCCTGCAATAACGTTAGATTCTTTCCCCGTTTGTTTTGAATAAAATTTTGTATTTTCGTAACAAAATTGGTATTCTGTTGTGCTTCAGTCATTTTCTAGCCTATTTCAAACATATTTGTGAAAATTTGGAAGATTTCCGTGAAAAAATATGCAATAATGGCGTCCATGGAAACACATCATCAAAATTTGCTTAACATTTGCATTGCAAGCTATAATGCCTTGCGTTTCTATTCAAGCCGACTAAAAATTACAATTTTATGATTTACATACGGGGAAATATACTATATTGTGTAATTTTTATTTCTTCCGGGGAAATTATTAACGTTGTTAGCGTTACATACAGCATAACCAGCTGTACAAAATATAACGTTATTGACGATAGTTTCAAAAATAAGCATGTTTGGTTGCTATGGGCATTAATGCTTAATAACTGATATTTTTCCCAAAATTTTTGAAACAAGTAATTCTCAAATATATTAGCTTTATTTTCAACAATTAAACCAAGGACTAAAATCAAGATACACTCTCAAAATTTTAATGACAATAATGCCATATGGTAGTACTCCACAATTAATTTATTTAGCTCATTTTTGCATGTGCTCGACGTTGACTATTTTGTCCCGGCTTCTTGTAATCGCTTAAACTGCTATTTGCACTTTAAACGAGGTGGTGTTCCAAACTCCGGGCATGTTTAGTCGTGTTTAGTGCCGTATTTGGTTTCTTTGTTGTACTCGTTGCCCCTAGCAACTCTTAACATTTGTCAAAAATTTGGGGACAAAAATACGCAAAAATCGGGGTTTTGTCCTTTTTTTGAACGTTGCCAGTAGTCGAGCTTTCGGTTCAGGTGAAACGTAACATGTATGAAATGAAAGCCCGAAAACAGTCCTTTCTTTTAAGACCAAATAAACCTATCCGACTTCGGCTCTTTTTTCCGCTAAAATTGTTCAAACTTAAAAATCTAAAAATAGCACATTTAAATTTAAGCCCATCCGCTGGTCACCATGCACAGCCGGAAGCGACGCTTTATGATCATTGGTATTGATTTTTTCGAAATTATTCTTTAAAACAATAACCGTGGATCGTAATTTTCATATAACGGGTCCAGATTTTTTATTTGTCTTGTTTTAAGACCAAAACGAATCAATATTTTCATTTAACAAAAAAGTTCACAGGGGCCACATACGAAAACAATACTGTGAAAAAATCCTAATTGTGGAGTACTACCTAATCTGAAAACAAGAAGAATATGTTGTAACTATGAAGAAAGTTCAACAATTTTAGCTATTGCGAACGATTCTTGAACAAAGCGTGTCCACCTTATAATATATAACTTCGTTACCGGTCCTATACTGGTATCTAAGTCAAAATGTCCCGTAAATATTTGCGGACCGAAACGGAATGTAAACTTGATCTCAGTAACCCGTAACATTTGGTGGACTGGCATACAGTACATACCAAAAAGCAGTTTAATAACTATAATTAAGGGTTTAGAAAAAAGTGTGGGAAACTGATATTTCAGTGAAATTCCAAAGTTCAAAGGGTCCTAACTCTGTAAACAATTGCGGACCGGAACAACGCGTTAACTTGATCTTTAACTTATCATGGTAAGACTCACATACCAAAAATCAGTTTAAAGTTTAATATCTATATAAAAGGTTTAACAAAAAGTGCGAAAAAGTTATTGTGACAGCGAGACGGCCGGGTCGGACAGACACACAAACGGGCAGACGGAGTGCAAACCTAAAGTCCCCTTCGGCTTTTGTCGGTAGGGGACTGATAAAAACTAAAGTAAGTTTAAAATGTTTAAAACTTTATTTCTGATATTGAAATTTAAGTATTAAAAGGTGCCACAAAAGCCTAGACGAGGACGTGAAAGAGGGAAGCGCCTGGCTGGAAAGAACAGGACGAAAAGAAAAGTGTCAGAAGATTCTAGATCTAGACTGTCTTTGCTTTGTTTTGTCTTTTCTTCTTGTACTTTTTGAGACTGATCATTCTAGTTTCATTTTTTTTAAATTTCCTTTATCAATTTTTCGAAACTAAAAAATTATGAATAAAGAATTAATGTGGATACTTGTATCATAAGCTGCTGTCTTGTAAGTTTTCCTCCTGCTGCATTTTAATTATGATGAAAAAAAAACAGAGCTATACATGTACTAACTTTTCTTTTTCTAAACGATTTATTGTAACACGCCCCTAACTGAAATGGCCCAGACCCTTTTGTAGTAGTATCTTAGTTGAGTTTAAGTATATTTTTAGTGGAAAATATTTAAACCTTGTAGTGGTAGTCTAGCATGAATTCAGCAGGAATATTAGCAATAATCAGTACCACTAAATTTCCACTACATGTATAGTAAGACTCTTGCTAGATTACTACTGTCGTGTGTCTCATTTGCATATTTCTTAGCCAATCGAAGCTAAAATTTACTGACAGTATATAATTAGTGGAATTTCTAGCATGTTTTTAGCGTTTCAATTATTTAAATTAGTTTGACAGCAGAATGTAGTGGATTGTATTAGTATGAATCTAGCGTATTATGCAAATTAGTTACTGGTACTTATTAGTGGAAAAAGTAGCAGAATGTAGTGGATAGATTAAATGCTGTATACGGTGATATTGAGAAATATGTAGCATGGTTCTAGTGGTATATTTGCATTAAACAGCGGTGATTTTAGTAAGATCCAGTGGTATTTCTAGCAGTTGTGTAGTGGTTTATTTAGCAAAAATCAGTGGTATTTTAGCAGGCTTTTAGTGGTACTCCTAGCAAAAATCAGTAGTATTTTAGCAGGATTTTAGTGGTACTTCTAGCAAAAATCAGTGGTATTTTAGCAGGATTTTAGTGGTACTTCTAGCAAAAATCAGTGGTATTTTAGCAGGCTTTTAGTGGTCCTCCAAAAAATATTCATTGGAAGACTTTTTATTAATATCTTGTATTGAACTGTACATCTAAACTGTCGCAAGTCCAGACAAACTATGCAAAAATTACAGATCCAGTGCACACTTTCAATATTGAAAATATTGCTGATACACGCTGTTTTATTCAAATATCACAAAGTATAGCTAAGTATATTTTCCATGTCAAGTTGAATGTTTTTTAATATTCCATACAACCACAATACTATTCAATTCCAATTTTGTCCCGTTTAATCTACACTTTAAAACACATTTTTGCTAAAGTGACTAATAAGATTTTTCGAGACATTTCCTACTTTGAAAATATTGAGTATGCTGCATTCGATTTTCAAGTATCCATTGAATCTACACTTTAAAACACATTTTTGCTAGAGTGACTAAAAGATATTTCGAAACATTTCATTTTTTCAACATGTTGAATATGCTGCATTCGATTTCCAAGTATCCACATCTATTCATTTAAAAAAACAAAGAGAAATCTGTAAAATTCTGTTGCTTGCCTTCACAAAGACCTCGGGACAAAGTTCTATGTTATAATTTTCAAAATCCGTTGAAACATTTGATTGGCTACCCAATAATTAATTCAATTAGATTACAAGTATTACAGATTCCTTGACCACATCCAGATGGACTTCATGCTGTTTATCTGATAAACTTATCTGATAATTTAATGTAGCTTTAATTAACATGTACATGTTTTTTATTAAAATGATAAGTGATGTACGGAATTAATGGAGAACAGGAAAAACAATTAAATACTATTTTAATAAAAAATTAGTTTTTTTAATTAAAAGAATGATGTTTTTCTTCTAAAACCATGCAACAAAGTCAATCTCGAGTAGCGAATATATGATTTTAGAATTTATTCATAATTTATCTTGCTTTTTTTTCGTATATTCTATAATTTGTAACTTTAGCACACTTTCAGTAACTTACAGGTTCATAAACAATATTTTTATTATATTTTTGTAACTTTATTAAGGGTACTTTAGTTAGGCCTTTAAATATATTTAGTTTTTGTAGCGTATTTTAGAAGTTCATATTTGTTAAAACCTTCTAACAGAGTTTTCCTAGTAGACTTTTTCGGAAACTAACTATAGTCATACTCATAGTCCTATTCATACTCATATAATAGGAACAAATAGTGTGGGTTTTCTCAAAACATTTAAATCATCAATCAAAATTACCACAAATTGCACGGCTGGTAAGGTTGTCAAGGTTAATTAAAATGCAAGCTACATATAAATGTGATGATGAGATGTACACGAAGAAAAACGAAAATAAATGCAACTTCCATTGTCAGGGGATTTTTTAAGTTGCTGTTCATATATGTAGGTTGTGTCGCGTACAATTTATCCATATCTCTTTATCTTCTACTCCATTTATATTTAAAAATCTATGCGCAAAACAATACAATTCAAAGAGGCACCATTTGGGCATTCGAGTGTCAAAAGTCCGAAAAGGCAACGACAAAACCGGTAAACATAAACAAGAACCGCACGAGAAAACACAAAACACAAAATCAACCGAATAGAAATCAACAACGCAAACTCAAGTCGTAACAAGAGTGAACTCGCGTGCTCCGGAAGAGTAAGCGGTTCCTGTCTGCTATAGCACACCCGTCGTCGGCCAATTTCCAATTCAGGGTGTCAAATCCGATAAAGAAAGACAAAACAAAAACCCTATGACAAACCAACATCCGCACTCAACCGAGAGATAGAAATCCCATATTAACCGTACGCGTCTACCGTAAAATTTCGATGTAATTCCCACAAGCTCTTGAGTAACGAATCAATTGTGATAATTGTGAATCTAAAGATTGCTAAAAAATTATCGTAAAAAATCCAAGGTTATCACAATTTTATAAGATGTGTTTTAATGCACCTAGGTCTTATAGGGTGACGGTTTAACTGATGGGGGAATACCGAAGTACCGGGTAACAACATACCATTGTCAGGTAGCTAATGAATTAAATCACAGGCGGACAACCCGTTTTTATAAGTTACAAACTTGTAAATGGACTTTTCGTATTTTGCAGTTTGTAGTTGAGTGAAACTCTTGCCCAAAAAGACATCGTTTCAAGTTTTGACCGTTTCTATAGCATAAAGCTTGTCCTAAGAGGTCTAAAGAGTGAGTGAGTGAGTGAATTAGTGAGTGTCAGTTGGTTTTTCATCCCCTAGCGATGAACATGAAGTGGATGATAAAATGAACATGAGATGGAGATAAGAAATATGGGGGGGATGCGGAACAAAGGAACAGTAAATTTTGAAAACAGCATTAAAAGGTTTGAGGTGGTTACGGGCAAAAGATTTAGCCCATGTGGTGCACTACTAAGCTTTTCACAATGGAATCTTTAACGTGCATAAAGCGTATTACTCTTTCAACACATTGGACCACTATGACCAGCGGTCAGGGTTTCCGTATTGTAGACCTGACGGGCGAGGGTCACCCTATTCAGCCACCTAAGGTACACATCTGGTCGCTTGGTGTGAGCTGAGCATTAACCCGATTTCAGAATTCCAAGGCCCTTTGTTGCCTTTTACGACAGGTTGTGCTCTGCTGTTGGCCTATTTGCCACCCGGGCCCCGCACGGGATAAGCGTCTGCATATAACAGTGGTGCATCATATGCAAATTACTATTCGTTGTAAAACGCTTGTCTTTATGTACTTTATAGAATTTGACTCGGTGTATTACCGACTAATGTTGATGCTTGAACAAATATATAAATAAATTCACGGTGTGTGATTTTTAGGAAAGTAAAACGGTAGAGAACAGGTTTGAAAGAAGAACACCCTATAAGACTATCAGAGTAAAATGTAAACCGCATTTGTGCTGACTAATTTCGGACATTTTCAAAGAAATTATTGTTCTATTTTTTTTAATATCACCTTGGTCTAAAAGCACAACACGTGTCATGTCCGTTGGATATATATTAACAATATAACATGCTTGACTATTATTAATTTGGACAACAAATTAACTATGCATCATCAGACTCCGAAGAGTTGACGCCAATCGCTTATATTCTTAAAATGTTTAATAAATACAATGAAATAATTGTGTCGAATATTGCTTTTACCAGGTTTAATCCGTCAAGACCATTGGTGCAAGTATTATTATATTCAATTCACCGCGTTGGTAACTAGTCAATTATTTCGGACATCGCATTTAATTCATACCTAAAAGACAAAGAATCTTAGGTTTCGCAAAATCTTGTAATTAATACTTCTATTCGAACCAACTTCTCACGAGACCGTTAACCAGGTGTGAATATGTTCATTTAAATTTCTACATAAACGTTTTGATACAACCCCTAACAAATTGAACCCAAGTTAGAGTATGAATAGGAGTATAACTACGACTATGATAGTTTCCGAAAAAGTCTAGTAGGAATTTAGTACCGCTCATTGTCCACTGATTTCTTATTTAGAATTATTAAATCTACCTTATAAGTTTATTTAGCGTACTTTAGCTAGGCCTATAAATGTATTGAGTTTTTGTAGCGTATTTTAGCAGTTCATATTTGTTCAAACTTTCTAACAGAGTTTTCCTAGTAGGAATTTAGTACCGCTCATTGTCCACTGATTTCTCATAAATTATTTTATCTTTATGTAGTGGAAAATTAGTGGAAATAGAGGCGAACCACTTGAAACCGCTAAATTTATTAGTGTATTTTTGTGGTATTTAGAATTGGATGCTAATTTTACACTGTCAGTAACAGTAGGTATCAGTGGCAGATTTAGCGGAAATTTAGTGGAACTAATAATTCCGCTAAAATATAGTGGTAAATTAGTGGACTTTGTCTAGCTGCTAATTTACGCTGTCAAATTCACAGTGCAATTTTAGCATGATTTTAGCTGAAAATTAGTTCCACTGTTTTCTTGTAGCGGTGCTACAATTTGGTCTGGGGGGTTAATAAATGTCCCTATAAGGCACTTTTGACACGTTATATATATTTTTTTACTTCGGAAATCGTACTGCTTTGACCAGTGCCGTGTTTCCATCTCCATGCCATTACTCTATGCCATTACATTAGTTACGATGGATATACGAATACAAAGCGAAGTCTTCGCGACGCCATGTTTCCTTCGCACCACCTTCGGAGAGCTTCTTGTTTTATTCGTGCCGCCATCGTAAGATAAATTAAGCCGACGACACTTAGAAGGCAACACGAAATCAGAAGATGCTTTCACGAAGGCATTACGATAGAAAGGATGAATTAACGAACACAACACGAACAAGGACCTTCGCACGAACCTTCGGGAGTTTTTTAACATGTTAAAAAATTAAGAAGGCATTACGAAGTTGCTCCCGAAGTTGGAATATTTCAGCCGATGGTGCTACGATGGTAAAAGATGGCAATACGAATAGCGCGATTTGAATACGATCACTCCCGATTTTGAAAATATCCATAATCGTGTTTCCATCGCGGTCAAAATCGGGATAGTGTGACGCCAGCATAAACCATCGAGAAGCAGACCAGATCGAATACAATGCTAAGGTATTAAAACACTGGTACAATTAAATCTTATAATAACAAACAGTTGGGCGATAAGGTGTTCACACTGGGAGAATCTTTCCACTGAGGAATTTTCAAGCACTTTGGAGGGTGTACGACATTGAAATATATAAAGTTAATCAATACGAAGATGCACATAACGAGCTTGATGACATAAACATGAAACAATAATGGTGATGTGGAGAAAAATTGACATGTTTTTTTTTCAAAATGATATTTTTGAATCTGGGTATCATTGGTTAACTAGATAAACGCATCTAACTACCTCCTAATGAAATTAAAACAAAAAGACAAAACCAGAAAACATAGTCTTTTGCAGTATATTAGTATGTTATTAGGTAAAAAAAACCAAGTTCATTATATATATTACTTAAACTCAATGCTTTTTCATACAATTGATAATATTATTGATCTTGCATGCAAAAATTAATAATATACAATTACTGTCTTTTGTTGAGGTAAATGTGCAGTGTTATTGACTTTTGAAAAAACAATATCTGACAAAAATATGCATTTGAAGTGTTAAAAATTTAAACCAAACAGAAAAATACTGTAACGACGTTATCACCTTTCCCGCCATTTTTTAGGTGAATATCACTTTGCCAGGTGAATATTTTTTTTTATTCACTTAGTTGATTATAATGAAAAAAGTTAAAAAATTATTTATATTATAGAATAATTTCATTTATTCATCTAAAAACAATCTACATTTTGACATTTCTAGGACAATTATAATTAAGCTGTAAATTAATAACATAGTAAAATATTTTCTCTATCAAATTTCTTTTGACCAGTAAATCAAATGAGTGTTTGTACATGTGCAATTAAGCGATACTAATAGTAACTTTACTTCAAAATCATTGCCAGTTGAAAAAAATCTGATTCAAAAATCAAACATATATAATCCAGTTTTCAATTTTGTGAAATATGCAAATTAGAGAGGCAATTTGTACTCGTATCGTCAGATATTTTCATTTTATGCGAAGAAAACAAGAGCGTTAAAAAAAACACAAAAACCAAACCATATATTGTTTGAGCGTAAATTATGCAATAAAAATTAACCATTAAAAATCTATATTAAAATACACTTTTAGTTTAATCTAATTTTATTTTAATGCTACTGATGAGAGGTTACTCCTTGAAATATCGATATAAAGCATATCCAAATTAACCGTTCATACCCGCGTTTTGGTATTTGTAATTTTGAAACAATTGGGCGATAACCGCTGCTGGTGGACCAGAGGTCCCCGAGGGTAATCACAAGCCTGGACAGGATTTACCATAAAATTTCTAATATTTTTGTCACTGAAATTTCCGGGTTTTTTTTAATTCAAAAAAATTGTTTTTAACACCAGGTTTCTTTCCTTGTAATGCACATGGTCGATATCCTCGGTGCTGGATTTGGCTTCCTTGTTCGAACGTTTTGGTTTTGAGTACTTTACGTTTTCAATAGTTTTGGAATTTGACCTTCCAATGTTTTGATTTTAATGCTACTGATGAGAGGTTACTCCTTGAAATATCGATATATAGCATATCCAAATTAACCGTTCATACCCGCGTTTTGGTATTTGTAATTTATATCAAAAAGCTACAGACAATACCAGTAGAATAATGATAAATATCTAATTTTTATTTTAGAATATGGATTTTTAAATACTGTAAAGAAAAACAAACACAAATTGCCAAAAAATATATACGACAGATTGTAGGCATCCATTGGGGAATTATATTTATGGTTGGAAAGTTACTAATTGCATAAATGGACGTGCCATTTTAAACATTTAACGATAAGAAAGCACTTTATTTTGCACTCTTATTGATAGAAAATGTCATTTTGTAAAACCAAATATCCATACCATAGCAAATAGCGTTAAATCAAATGTTTAGAACCATTTAAATGAAGTTTTATATTTCGGCGTGAATCGCAATGTTACCAGAAGAAAACAAGAAGACCAAAGAAGCCTGAATCGCTTTTATACAGTCTGTACATAAAATATTTTAAAAAAAACAACTTCAACCTTAGGAAGTTATGTTTTAATGCTAAACCTTCCTTTTTCTATTCCGTTCTAATAGTGCCCAGTAGTTACACAAATCACAACACTGTTGTAAGACAAAAAAGGATATGAGATAAGATGCACAATCTATCTACTTCAATGGTGAAATGTTATACATGTTATAAGCGTTACAACAAACAGAAATCTATTTAGCGTTACAACAAAGTTTTCTGAAATTTTCTCTGAACTCTTTACACATTGCAACATACACCCAGATATTTACAAGATATGAAATTATGAGACAAATGTTTGCTATATCTGTTCCCAAAGGTGTATCCCACCAGGTTGATAACTGTGGGAAAAAGACCTCATAAGTCAACCCTATTGTTGTTGGAAACTCCCCAAGTACAAATATCAGCATTATCAGCACAAGCATTATAGTTGTAATCTTCTTTTTCCGTTGCTGAGCTGTGGATTGACTTGTGGCAATGTTCTTCCGATTTATGGTCAGTATGCAGATGATCATACAACAAGTTACAAGACCAGCTGGGATGAACTGGAGTGCGATAATACGCGTGTAGGTTAATACTTCATAGTAACTTCTAGCATATTGAACGCTTGGAAATAGTAAATAATCATCCCAACAAAAAGC
>CAXARO010001805.1:0-15958 GCA_963971305.1 Arcuatula senhousia
AATTTTACCGTTTAACGTTGTAGAAAATTTTATTTAAATTTGACCCCTCTGGGGGGTCAAGGCGGAAGAGCATAAAAATTGTAAAATTCACCTTTTTGCACTAAGCCGAATCACAACTTTATCACTGAATTTCCAAAAAACTCAAATTTGATCAATATCTACAATCATTCATCTCTCATTTCATTCAAAGATTGTCTTTTTATCATTTAAATTAACATTACAATAGAATTTGAAGGAAATACTATGTTTTTATAAGAACTATATTACTGGACAACGAAAATTGAAGGGAGCTAACTGCAACCTCGTACCTAATAGTCCTCAGAAAAGCCTCGGACAGTCTAATAAAATTGTATTCACATAGAATAGTCTTTTTCCAACTTAACTGCCAAGTTTCAAAGTGATCAGACCAATAACATTGAAATTATAAGCACTTTAAAACACTGTTTGCATTTAAGAATTTTGCTCGAAGAAACACCAGGAAAACCCATGAGGCCTATTTGGCTAAATTTTTTTTATTTCATAAAATTTAACAAAACTGTTGACTGAAATCAATAACATTATGTTCTTTGAGCATGGAAAACACAAGTTTTAGTGAAATATCTGAATGGTTTCAAATTTTGGCCCTCTCCCATATTTGCGGATACGAAATAAGCCATTTTAGCCTTATTGAGGGGTACATATATGGTCATGGGAATTTTTTAAGAAAGGAAATTAAATATTGAGTCCAAAAAGGGTTTAAAATGTTAAATACACAATAAGCTTACAAAATAAGACAAAAAACACCATATTCATATGAAAATTAAGTTCTAAATTGTGTTTGGGAGTACATAAACCATGTGATTTTAGAATGGGTTTTTCCCACATAGCAATAAAAACTAATGTTTTAAGGTAAAATAATGTAAAAAATGGAACAATATGCAAACTTAAAGGTGTTTTTAGCATGAGAGGATGATGTTGAACAGATTTTAACAGCAAAAAGACTAGTTATAGCACTTTAGATAAAAAATTGTCTAAGACTCATGTGCGAAACAAGGAAAAACGGCCAAATCTGCAGCAAGAAATAGTGGATATGTTCAATTATGTGACTTGTTCTATGAAATCCAGAGACCTTACATGTGCTATTTTGTGTTGTTTAGCTATATTTCATTCTAGTTTGACTGGTTTTTCTATGATTAAGCCAATATAGAGAGTTTGATTTGATATGGCATTCATAGGTTCAACACAAAAAAGCTTTTATGCTGCCGCAGCCTTATTTTGCAAGTAGTAAAATGATTTTGTGTCAGAAATATTGAATAAATTTTAGTTTAAACATTTTTCCTACATCACATAAGAAGATTTATAGCTGTTTTAGCCCATTGTAAGTCTTAATCTGCATGCAGTGACCTTTAATTTGTGAAAATGATACAAAATAAGCCATTTCTATAGAAAATCCCATAGACATACAAATATGCTTAAAATTACCAAATATTGAAATAAATTCATCCAATAAAGACTAAAACTGCCACAACTTTTTTATCTGATCACAACAAGACCACATTTTTCATTACTTGATAACTGCAACACTTGTACACAGACCACCCTCCCCCCCTCTAATAAGGCACGAGGTGGTAGTTAGCTCGCAATGCATTTTCAATATAACGTTTTGTGAATTTAAAAAAATTGCACCATTTTTTTTCTAAAGAAATTTTGACCACATAAAATTTATTAGCTTTCCATAAATTGGTGAAAAATTCAGAAAATTTTACCGTTTAACGTTGTAGAAAATTTTATTTAAATTTGACCCCTCTGGGGGTCAAGGCGGAAGAGCATAAAAATTGTAAAATTCACCTTTTTGCACTAAGCCGAATCACAACTTTATCACTGAATTTCCAAAAAACTCAAATTTGATCAATATCTACAATCATTCATCTCTCATTTCATTCAAAGATTGTCTTTTTATCATTTAATTAACATTACAATAGAATTTGAAGGAAATACTATGTTTTTATAAGAACTATATTACTGGACAACGAAAATTGAAGGGAGCTAACTGCAACCTCGTACCTAATAGTCCTCAGAAAAGCCTCGGACAGTCTAATAAAATTGTATTCACATAGAATAGTCTTTTTCCAACTTAACTGCCAAGTTTCAAAGTGATCAGACCAATAACATTGAAATTATAAGCACTTTAAAACACTGTTTGCATTTAAGAATTTTGCTCGAAGAAACACCAGGAAAACCCATGAGGCCTATTTGGCTAAATTTTTTTTATTTCATAAAATTTAACAAAACTGTTGACTGAAATCAATAACATTATGTTCTTTGAGCATGGAAAACACAAGTTTTAGTGAAATATCTGAATGGTTTCAAATTTTGGCCCTCTCCCATATTTGCGGATACGAAATAAGCCATTTTAGCCTTATTGAGGGGGTACATATATGGTCATGGGAATTTTTTAAGAAAGGAAATTAAATATTGAGTCCAAAAAGGGTTTAAAATGTTAAATACACAATAAGCTTACAAAATAAGACAAAAAACACCATATTCATATGAAAATTAAGTTCTAAATTGTGTTTGGGAGTACATAAACCATGTGATTTTAGAATGGGTTTTTCCCACATAGCAATAAAAACTAATGTTTTAAGGTAAAATAATGTAAAAAATGGAACAATATGCAAACTTAAAGGTGTTTTTAGCATGAGAGGATGATGTTGAACAGATTTTAACAGCAAAAAGACTAGTTATAGCACTTTAGATAAAAAATTGTCTAAGACTCATGTGCGAAACAAGGAAAAACGGCCAAATCTGCAGCAAGAAATAGTGGATATGTTCAATTATGTGACTTGTTCTATGAAATCCAGAGACCTTACATGTGCTATTTTGTGTTGTTTAGCTATATTTCATTCTAGTTTGACTGGTTTTTCTATGATTAAGCCAATATAGAGAGTTTGATTTGATATGGCATTCATAGGTTCAACACAAAAAAGCTTTTATGCTGCCGCAGCCTTATTTTGCAAGTAGTAAAATGATTTTGTGTCAGAAATATTGAATAAATTTTAGTTTAAACATTTTTCCTACATCACATAAGAAGATTTATAGCTGTTTTAGCCCATTGTAAGTCTTAATCTGCATGCAGTGACCTTTAATTTGTGAAAATGATACAAAATAAGCCATTTCTATAGAAAATCCCATAGACATACAAATATGCTTAAAATTACCAAATATTGAAATAAATTCATCCAATAAAGACTAAAACTGCCACAACTTTTTTATCTGATCACAACAAGACCACATTTTTCATTACTTGATAACTGCAACACTTGTACACAGACCACCCCTCCCCCCTCTAATAAGGCACGAGGTGGTAGTTAGCTCGCAATGCATTTTCAATATAACGTTTTGTGAATTTAAAAAAATTGCACCATTTTTTTTCTAAAGAAATTTTGACCACATAAAATTTATTAGCTTTCCATAAATTGGTGAAAAATTCAGAAAATTTTACCGTTTAACGTTGTAGAAAATTTTATTTAAATTTGACCCCTCTGGGGGTCAAGGCGGAAGAGCATAAAAATTGTAAAATTCACCTTTTTGCACTAAGCCGAATCACAACTTTATCACTGAATTTCCAAAAAACTCAAATTTGATCAATATCTACAATCATTCATCTCTCATTTCATTCAAAGATTGTCTTTTTATCATTTAAATTAACATTACAATAGAATTTGAAGGAAATACTATGTTTTTATAAGAACTATATTACTGGACAACGAAAATTGAAGGGAGCTAACTGCAACCTCGTACCTAATAGTCCTCAGAAAAGCCTCGGACAGTCTAATAAAATTGTATTCACATAGAATAGTCTTTTGTCCAACTTAACTGCCAAGTTTCAAAGTGATCAGACCAATAACATTGAAATTATAAGCACTTTAAAACACTGTTTGCATTTAAGAATTTTGCTCGAAGAAACACCAGGAAAACCCATGAGGCCTATTTGGCTAAATTTTTTTTATTTCATAAAATTTAACAAAACTGTTGACTGAAATCAATAACATTATGTTCTTTGAGCATGGAAAACACAAGTTTTAGTGAAATATCTGAATGGTTTCAAATTTTGGCCCTCTCCCATATTTGCGGATACGAAATAAGCCATTTTAGCCTTATTGAGGGGTACATATATGGTCATGGGAATTTTTTAAGAAAGGAAATTAAATATTGAGTCCAAAAAGGGTTTAAAATGTTAAATACACAATAAGCTTACAAAATAAGACAAAAAACACCATATTCATATGAAAATTAAGTTCTAAATTGTGTTTGGGAGTACATAAACCATGTGATTTTAGAATGGGTTTTTCCCACATAGCAATAAAAACTAATGTTTTAAGGTAAAATAATGTAAAAAATGGAACAATATGCAAACTTAAAGGTGTTTTTAGCATGAGAGGATGATGTTGAACAGATTTTAACAGCAAAAAGACTAGTTATAGCACTTTAGATAAAAAATTGTCTAAGACTCATGTGCGAAACAAGGAAAAACGGCCAAATCTGCAGCAAGAAATAGTGGATATGTTCAATTATGTGACTTGTTCTATGAAATCCAGAGACCTTACATGTGCTATTTTGTGTTGTTTAGCTATATTTCATTCTAGTTTGACTGGTTTTTCTATGATTAAGCCAATATAGAGAGTTTGATTTGATATGGCATTCATAGGTTCAACACAAAAAAGCTTTTATGCTGCCGCAGCCTTATTTTGCAAGTAGTAAAATGATTTTGTGTCAGAAATATTGAATAAATTTTAGTTTAAACATTTTTCCTACATCACATAAGAAGATTTATAGCTGTTTTAGCCCATTGTAAGTCTTAATCTGCATGCAGTGACCTTTAATTTGTGAAAATGATACAAAATAAGCCATTTCTATAGAAAATCCCATAGACATACAAATATGCTTAAAATTACCAAATATTGAAATAAATTCATCCAATAAAGACTAAAACTGCCACAACTTTTTTATCTGATCACAACAAGACCACATTTTTCATTACTTGATAACTGCAACACTTGTACACAGACCACCCTCCCCCCTCTAATAAGGCACGAGGTGGTAGTTAGCTCGCAATGCATTTTCAATATAACGTTTTGTGAATTTAAAAAAATTGCACCATTTTTTTTCTAAAGAAATTTTGACCACATAAAATTTATTAGCTTTCCATAAATTGGTGAAAAATTCAGAAAATTTTACCGTTTAACGTTGTAGAAAATTTTATTTAAATTTGACCCCTCTGGGGGTCAAGGCGGAAGAGCATAAAAATTGTAAAATTCACCTTTTTGCACTAAGCCGAATCACAACTTTATCACTGAATTTCCAAAAAACTCAAATTTGATCAATATCTACAATCATTCATCTCTCATTTCATTCAAAGATTGTCTTTTTATCATTTAAATTAACATTACAATAGAATTTGAAGGAAATACTATGTTTTTATAAGAACTATATTACTGGACAACGAAAATTGAAGGGAGCTAACTGCAACCTCGTACCTAATAGTCCTCAGAAAAGCCTCGGACAGTCTAATAAAATTGTATTCACATAGAATAGTCTTTTTCCAACTTAACTGCCAAGTTTCAAAGTGATCAGACCAATAACATTGAAATTATAAGCACTTTAAAACACTGTTTGCATTTAAGAATTTTGCTCGAAGAAACACCAGGAAAACCCATGAGGCCTATTTGGCTAAATTTTTTTTATTTCATAAAATTTAACAAAACTGTTGACTGAAATCAATAACATTATGTTCTTTGAGCATGGAAAACACAAGTTTTAGTGAAATATCTGAATGGTTTCAAATTTTGGCCCTCTCCCATATTTGCGGATACGAAATAAGCCATTTTAGCCTTATTGAGGGGTACATATATGGTCATGGGAATTTTTTAAGAAAGGAAATTAAATATTGAGTCCAAAAAGGGTTTAAAATGTTAAATACACAATAAGCTTACAAAATAAGACAAAAAACACCATATTCATATGAAAATTAAGTTCTAAATTGTGTTTGGGAGTACATAAACCATGTGATTTTAGAATGGGTTTTTCCCACATAGCAATAAAAACTAATGTTTTAAGGTAAAATAATGTAAAAAATGGAACAATATGCAAACTTAAAGGTGTTTTTAGCATGAGAGGATGATGTTGAACAGATTTTAACAGCAAAAAGACTAGTTATAGCACTTTAGATAAAAAATTGTCTAAGACTCATGTGCGAAACAAGGAAAAACGGCCAAATCTGCAGCAAGAAATAGTGGATATGTTCAATTATGTGACTTGTTCTATGAAATCCAGAGACCTTACATGTGCTATTTTGTGTTGTTTAGCTATATTTCATTCTAGTTTGACTGGTTTTTCTATGATTAAGCCAATATAGAGAGTTTGATTTGATATGGCATTCATAGGTTCAACACAAAAAAGCTTTTATGCTGCCGCAGCCTTATTTTGCAAGTAGTAAAATGATTTTGTGTCAGAAATATTGAATAAATTTTAGTTTAAACATTTTTCCTACATCACATAAGAAGATTTATAGCTGTTTTAGCCCATTGTAAGTCTTAATCTGCATGCAGTGACCTTTAATTTGTGAAAATGATACAAAATAAGCCATTTCTATAGAAAATCCCATAGACATACAAATATGCTTAAAATTACCAAATATTGAAATAAATTCATCCAATAAAGACTAAAACTGCCACAACTTTTTTATCTGATCACAACAAGACCACATTTTTCATTACTTGATAACTGCAACACTTGTACACAGACCACCCTCCCCCCTCTAATAAGGCACGAGGTGGTAGTTAGCTCGCAATGCATTTTCAATATAACGTTTTGTGAATTTAAAAAAATTGCACCATTTTTTTTCTAAAGAAATTTTGACCACATAAAATTTATTAGCTTTCCATAAATTGGTGAAAAATTCAGAAAATTTTACCGTTTAACGTTGTAGAAAATTTTATTTAAATTTGACCCCTCTGGGGGTCAAGGCGGAAGAGCATAAAAATTGTAAAATTCACCTTTTTGCACTAAGCCGAATCACAACTTTATCACTGAATTTCCAAAAAACTCAAATTTGATCAATATCTACAATCATTCATCTCTCATTTCATTCAAAGATTGTCTTTTTATCATTTAAATTAACATTACAATAGAATTTGAAGGAAATACTATGTTTTTATAAGAACTATATTACTGGACAACGAAAATTGAAGGGAGCTAACTGCAACCTCGTACCTAATAGTCCTCAGAAAAGCCTCGGACAGTCTAATAAAATTGTATTCACATAGAATAGTCTTTTTCCAACTTAACTGCCAAGTTTCAAAGTGATCAGACCAATAACATTGAAATTATAAGCACTTTAAAACACTGTTTGCATTTAAGAATTTTGCTCGAAGAAACACCAGGAAAACCCATGAGGCCTATTTGGCTAAATTTTTTTTATTTCATAAAATTTAACAAAACTGTTGACTGAAATCAATAACATTATGTTCTTTGAGCATGGAAAACACAAGTTTTAGTGAAATATCTGAATGGTTTCAAATTTTGGCCCTCTCCCATATTTGCGGATACGAAATAAGCCATTTTAGCCTTATTGAGGGGTACATATATGGTCATGGGAATTTTTTAAGAAAGGAAATTAAATATTGAGTCCAAAAAGGGTTTAAAATGTTAAATACACAATAAGCTTACAAAATAAGACAAAAAACACCATATTCATATGAAAATTAAGTTCTAAATTGTGTTTGGGAGTACATAAACCATGTGATTTTAGAATGGGTTTTTCCCACATAGCAATAAAAACTAATGTTTTAAGGTAAAATAATGTAAAAAATGGAACAATATGCAAACTTAAAGGTGTTTTTAGCATGAGAGGATGATGTTGAACAGATTTTAACAGCAAAAAGACTAGTTATAGCACTTTAGATAAAAAATTGTCTAAGACTCATGTGCGAAACAAGGAAAAACGGCCAAATCTGCAGCAAGAAATAGTGGATATGTTCAATTATGTGACTTGTTCTATGAAATCCAGAGACCTTACATGTGCTATTTTGTGTTGTTTAGCTATATTTCATTCTAGTTTGACTGGTTTTTCTATGATTAAGCCAATATAGAGAGTTTGATTTGATATGGCATTCATAGGTTCAACACAAAAAAGCTTTTATGCTGCCGCAGCCTTATTTTGCAAGTAGTAAAATGATTTTGTGTCAGAAATATTGAATAAATTTTAGTTTAAACATTTTTCCTACATCACATAAGAAGATTTATAGCTGTTTTAGCCCATTGTAAGTCTTAATCTGCATGCAGTGACCTTTAATTTGTGAAAATGATACAAAATAAGCCATTTCTATAGAAAATCCCATAGACATACAAATATGCTTAAAATTACCAAATATTGAAATAAATTCATCCAATAAAGACTAAAACTGCCACAACTTTTTTATCTGATCACAACAAGACCACATTTTTCATTACTTGATAACTGCAACACTTGTACACAGACCACCCTCCCCCCTCTAATAAGGCACGAGGTGGTAGTTAGCTCGCAATGCATTTTCAATATAACGTTTTGTGAATTTAAAAAAATTGCACCATTTTTTTTCTAAAGAAATTTTGACCACATAAAATTTATTAGCTTTCCATAAATTGGTGAAAAATTCAGAAAATTTTACCGTTTAACGTTGTAGAAAATTTTATTTAAATTTGACCCCTCTGGGGGTCAAGGCGGAAGAGCATAAAAATTGTAAAATTCACCTTTTTGCACTAAGCCGAATCACAACTTTATCACTGAATTTCCAAAAAACTCAAATTTGATCAATATCTACAATCATTCATCTCTCATTTCATTCAAAGATTGTCTTTTTATCATTTAAATTAACATTACAATAGAATTTGAAGGAAATACTATGTTTTTATAAGAACTATATTACTGGACAACGAAAATTGAAGGGAGCTAACTGCAACCTCGTACCTAATAGTCCTCAGAAAAGCCTCGGACAGTCTAATAAAATTGTATTCACATAGAATAGTCTTTTTCCAACTTAACTGCCAAGTTTCAAAGTGATCAGACCAATAACATTGAAATTATAAGCACTTTAAAACACTGTTTGCATTTAAGAATTTTGCTCGAAGAAACACCAGGAAAACCCATGAGGCCTATTTGGCTAAATTTTTTTTATTTCATAAAATTTAACAAAACTGTTGACTGAAATCAATAACATTATGTTCTTTGAGCATGGAAAACACAAGTTTTAGTGAAATATCTGAATGGTTTCAAATTTTGGCCCTCTCCCATATTTGCGGATACGAAATAAGCCATTTTAGCCTTATTGAGGGGTACATATATGGTCATGGGAATTTTTTAAGAAAGGAAATTAAATATTGAGTCCAAAAAGGGTTTAAAATGTTAAATACACAATAAGCTTACAAAATAAGACAAAAAACACCATATTCATATGAAAATTAAGTTCTAAATTGTGTTTGGGAGTACATAAACCATGTGATTTTAGAATGGGTTTTTCCCACATAGCAATAAAAACTAATGTTTTAAGGTAAAATAATGTAAAAAATGGAACAATATGCAAACTTAAAGGTGTTTTTAGCATGAGAGGATGATGTTGAACAGATTTTAACAGCAAAAAGACTAGTTATAGCACTTTAGATAAAAAATTGTCTAAGACTCATGTGCGAAACAAGGAAAAACGGCCAAATCTGCAGCAAGAAATAGTGGATATGTTCAATTATGTGACTTGTTCTATGAAATCCAGAGACCTTACATGTGCTATTTTGTGTTGTTTAGCTATATTTCATTCTAGTTTGACTGGTTTTTCTATGATTAAGCCAATATAGAGAGTTTGATTTGATATGGCATTCATAGGTTCAACACAAAAAAGCTTTTATGCTGCCGCAGCCTTATTTTGCAAGTAGTAAAATGATTTTGTGTCAGAAATATTGAATAAATTTTAGTTTAAACATTTTTCCTACATCACATAAGAAGATTTATAGCTGTTTTAGCCCATTGTAAGTCTTAATCTGCATGCAGTGACCTTTAATTTGTGAAAATGATACAAAATAAGCCATTTCTATAGAAAATCCCATAGACATACAAATATGCTTAAAATTACCAAATATTGAAATAAATTCATCCAATAAAGACTAAAACTGCCACAACTTTTTTATCTGATCACAACAAGACCACATTTTTCATTACTTGATAACTGCAACACTTGTACACAGACCACCCTCCCCCCTCTAATAAGGCACGAGGTGGTAGTTAGCTCGCAATGCATTTTCAATATAACGTTTTGTGAATTTAAAAAAATTGCACCATTTTTTTTCTAAAGAAATTTTGACCACATAAAATTTATTAGCTTTCCATAAATTGGTGAAAAATTCAGAAAATTTTACCGTTTAACGTTGTAGAAAATTTTATTTAAATTTGACCCCTCTGGGGGTCAAGGCGGAAGAGCATAAAAATTGTAAAATTCACCTTTTTGCACTAAGCCGAATCACAACTTTATCACTGAATTTCCAAAAAACTCAAATTTGATCAATATCTACAATCATTCATCTCTCATTTCATTCAAAGATTGTCTTTTTATCATTTAAATTAACATTACAATAGAATTTGAAGGAAATACTATGTTTTTATAAGAACTATATTACTGGACAACGAAAATTGAAGGGAGCTAACTGCAACCTCGTACCTAATAGTCCTCAGAAAAGCCTCGGACAGTCTAATAAAATTGTATTCACATAGAATAGTCTTTTTCCAACTTAACTGCCAAGTTTCAAAGTGATCAGACCAATAACATTGAAATTATAAGCACTTTAAAACACTGTTTGCATTTAAGAATTTTGCTCGAAGAAACACCAGGAAAACCCATGAGGCCTATTTGGCTAAATTTTTTTTATTTCATAAAATTTAACAAAACTGTTGACTGAAATCAATAACATTATGTTCTTTGAGCATGGAAAACACAAGTTTTAGTGAAATATCTGAATGGTTTCAAATTTTGGCCCTCTCCCATATTTGCGGATACGAAATAAGCCATTTTAGCCTTATTGAGGGGTACATATATGGTCATGGGAATTTTTTAAGAAAGGAAATTAAATATTGAGTCCAAAAAGGGTTTAAAATGTTAAATACACAATAAGCTTACAAAATAAGACAAAAAACACCATATTCATATGAAAATTAAGTTCTAAATTGTGTTTGGGAGTACATAAACCATGTGATTTTAGAATGGGTTTTTCCCACATAGCAATAAAAACTAATGTTTTAAGGTAAAATAATGTAAAAAATGGAACAATATGCAAACTTAAAGGTGTTTTTAGCATGAGAGGATGATGTTGAACAGATTTTAACAGCAAAAAGACTAGTTATAGCACTTTAGATAAAAAATTGTCTAAGACTCATGTGCGAAACAAGGAAAAACGGCCAAATCTGCAGCAAGAAATAGTGGATATGTTCAATTATGTGACTTGTTCTATGAAATCCAGAGACCTTACATGTGCTATTTTGTGTTGTTTAGCTATATTTCATTCTAGTTTGACTGGTTTTTCTATGATTAAGCCAATATAGAGAGTTTGATTTGATATGGCATTCATAGGTTCAACACAAAAAAGCTTTTATGCTGCCGCAGCCTTATTTTGCAAGTAGTAAAATGATTTTGTGTCAGAAATATTGAATAAATTTTAGTTTAAACATTTTTCCTACATCACATAAGAAGATTTATAGCTGTTTTAGCCCATTGTAAGTCTTAATCTGCATGCAGTGACCTTTAATTTGTGAAAATGATACAAAATAAGCCATTTCTATAGAAAATCCCATAGACATACAAATATGCTTAAAATTACCAAATATTGAAATAAATTCATCCAATAAAGACTAAAACTGCCACAACTTTTTTATCTGATCACAACAAGACCACATTTTTCATTACTTGATAACTGCAACACTTGTACACAGACCACCCTCCCCCCTCTAATAAGGCACGAGGTGGTAGTTAGCTCGCAATGCATTTTCAATATAACGTTTTGTGAATTTAAAAAAATTGCACCATTTTTTTTCTAAAGAAATTTTGACCACATAAAATTTATTAGCTTTCCATAAATTGGTGAAAAATTCAGAAAATTTTACCGTTTAACGTTGTAGAAAATTTTATTTAAATTTGACCCCTCTGGGGGTCAAGGCGGAAGAGCATAAAAATTGTAAAATTCACCTTTTTGCACTAAGCCGAATCACAACTTTATCACTGAATTTCCAAAAAACTCAAATTTGATCAATATCTACAATCATTCATCTCTCATTTCATTCAAAGATTGTCTTTTTATCATTTAAATTAACATTACAATAGAATTTGAAGGAAATACTATGTTTTTATAAGAACTATATTACTGGACAACGAAAATTGAAGGGAGCTAACTGCAACCTCGTACCTAATAGTCCTCAGAAAAGCCTCGGACAGTCTAATAAAATTGTATTCACATAGAATAGTCTTTTTCCAACTTAACTGCCAAGTTTCAAAGTGATCAGACCAATAACATTGAAATTATAAGCACTTTAAAACACTGTTTGCATTTAAGAATTTTGCTCGAAGAAACACCAGGAAAACCCATGAGGCCTATTTGGCTAAATTTTTTTTATTTCATAAAATTTAACAAAACTGTTGACTGAAATCAATAACATTATGTTCTTTGAGCATGGAAAACACAAGTTTTAGTGAAATATCTGAATGGTTTCAAATTTTGGCCCTCTCCCATATTTGCGGATACGAAATAAGCCATTTTAGCCTTATTGAGGGGTACATATATGGTCATGGGAATTTTTTAAGAAAGGAAATTAAATATTGAGTCCAAAAAGGGTTTAAAATGTTAAATACACAATAAGCTTACAAAATAAGACAAAAAACACCATATTCATATGAAAATTAAGTTCTAAATTGTGTTTGGGAGTACATAAACCATGTGATTTTAGAATGGGTTTTTCCCACATAGCAATAAAAACTAATGTTTTAAGGTAAAATAATGTAAAAAATGGAACAATATGCAAACTTAAAGGTGTTTTTAGCATGAGAGGATGATGTTGAACAGATTTTAACAGCAAAAAGACTAGTTATAGCACTTTAGATAAAAAATTGTCTAAGACTCATGTGCGAAACAAGGAAAAACGGCCAAATCTGCAGCAAGAAATAGTGGATATGTTCAATTATGTGACTTGTTCTATGAAATCCAGAGACCTTACATGTGCTATTTTGTGTTGTTTAGCTATATTTCATTCTAGTTTGACTGGTTTTTCTATGATTAAGCCAATATAGAGAGTTTGATTTGATATGGCATTCATAGGTTCAACACAAAAAAGCTTTTATGCTGCCGCAGCCTTATTTTGCAAGTAGTAAAATGATTTTGTGTCAGAAATATTGAATAAATTTTAGTTTAAACATTTTTCCTACATCACATAAGAAGATTTATAGCTGTTTTAGCCCATTGTAAGTCTTAATCTGCATGCAGTGACCTTTAATTTGTGAAAATGATACAAAATAAGCCATTTCTATAGAAAATCCCATAGACATACAAATATGCTTAAAATTACCAAATATTGAAATAAATTCATCCAATAAAGACTAAAACTGCCACAACTTTTTTATCTGATCACAACAAGACCACATTTTTCATTACTTGATAACTGCAACACTTGTACACAGACCACCCTCCCCCCTCTAATAAGGCACGAGGTGGTAGTTAGCTCGCAATGCATTTTCAATATAACGTTTTGTGAATTTAAAAAAATTGCACCATTTTTTTTCTAAAGAAATTTTGACCACATAAAATTTATTAGCTTTCCATAAATTGGTGAAAAATTCAGAAAATTTTACCGTTTAACGTTGTAGAAAATTTTATTTAAATTTGACCCCTCTGGGGGTCAAGGCGGAAGAGCATAAAAATTGTAAAATTCACCTTTTTGCACTAAGCCGAATCACAACTTTATCACTGAATTTCCAAAAAACTCAAATTTGATCAATATCTACAATCATTCATCTCTCATTTCATTCAAAGATTGTCTTTTTATCATTTAAATTAACATTACAATAGAATTTGAAGGAAATACTATGTTTTTATAAGAACTATATTACTGGACAACGAAAATTGAAGGGAGCTAACTGCAACCTCGTACCTAATAGTCCTCAGAAAAGCCTCGGACAGTCTAATAAAATTGTATTCACATAGAATAGTCTTTTTCCAACTTAACTGCCAAGTTTCAAAGTGATCAGACCAATAACATTGAAATTATAAGCACTTTAAAACACTGTTTGCATTTAAGAATTTTGCTCGAAGAAACACCAGGAAAACCCATGAGGCCTATTTGGCTAAATTTTTTTTATTTCATAAAATTTAACAAAACTGTTGACTGAAATCAATAACATTATGTTCTTTGAGCATGGAAAACACAAGTTTTAGTGAAATATCTGAATGGTTTCAAATTTTGGCCCTCTCCCATATTTGCGGATACGAAATAAGCCATTTTAGCCTTATTGAGGGGTACATATATGGTCATGGGAATTTTTTAAGAAAGGAAATTAAATATTGAGTCCAAAAAGGGTTTAAAATGTTAAATACACAATAAGCTTACAAAATAAGACAAAAAACACCATATTCATATGAAAATTAAGTTCTAAATTGTGTTTGGGAGTACATAAACCATGTGATTTTAGAATGGGTTTTTCCCACATAGCAATAAAAACTAATGTTTTAAGGTAAAATAATGTAAAAAATGGAACAATATGCAAACTTAAAGGTGTTTTTAGCATGAGAGGATGATGTTGAACAGATTTTAACAGCAAAAAGACTAGTTATAGCACTTTAGATAAAAAATTGTCTAAGACTCATGTGCGAAACAAGGAAAAACGGCCAAATCTGCAGCAAGAAATAGTGGATATGTTCAATTATGTGACTTGTTCTATGAAATCCAGAGACCTTACATGTGCTATTTTGTGTTGTTTAGCTATATTTCATTCTAGTTTGACTGGTTTTTCTATGATTAAGCCAATATAGAGAGTTTGATTTGATATGGCATTCATAGGTTCAACACAAAAAAGCTTTTATGCTGCCGCAGCCTTATTTTGCAAGTAGTAAAATGATTTTGTGTCAGAAATATTGAATAAATTTTAGTTTAAACATTTTTCCTACATCACATAAGAAGATTTATAGCTGTTTTAGCCCATTGTAAGTCTTAATCTGCATGCAGTGACCTTTAATTTGTGAAAATGATACAAAATAAGCCATTTCTATAGAAAATCCCATAGACATACAAATATGCTTAAAATTACCAAATATTGAAATAAATTCATCCAATAAAGACTAAAACTGCCACAACTTTTTTATCTGATCACAACAAGACCACATTTTTCATTACTTGATAACTGCAACACTTGTACACAGACCACCCTCCCCCCTCTAATAAGGCACGAGGTGGTAGTTAGCTCGCAATGCATTTTCAATATAACGTTTTGTGAATTTAAAAAAATTGCACCATTTTTTTTCTAAAGAAATTTTGACCACATAAAATTTATTAGCTTTCCATAAATTGGTGAAAAATTCAGAAAATTTTACCGTTTAACGTTGTAGAAAATTTTATTTAAATTTGACCCCTCTGGGGGTCAAGGCGGAAGAGCATAAAAATTGTAAAATTCACCTTTTTGCACTAAGCCGAATCACAACTTTATCACTGAATTTCCAAAAAACTCAAATTTGATCAATATCTACAATCATTCATCTCTCATTTCATTCAAAGATTGTCTTTTTATCATTTAAATTAACATTACAATAGAATTTGAAGGAAATACTATGTTTTTATAAGAACTATATTACTGGACAACGAAAATTGAAGGGAGCTAACTGCAACCTCGTACCAAGAATTGAAGCAAAGAAAACAAAATTATTA
>CAXARO010001806.1:0-41236 GCA_963971305.1 Arcuatula senhousia
TTATTATAATAAAGTCATTGCCCTAAAAGTTTGCATAGATAAAATTGAATTCATTCCATTGGAAGTTCATCATTAACTGTTTAAAACTACTGTAATTATGAAAGATATAGCCATAATAAAAATCTTATTTTTTATTACTTTCAGGAAGAAAGAGATTGTACCAAAATCTAAGAAGAAAAACAAATCCTCTGAATCAGAAAACAAAAAACAAAAAGTCGCAGAGCATCAAAGTGACAGTAAAGGTAGAACTTTAAAGATTGAAAAATGTGAAACTATATGGGCATTAAGATTTATTTTTGCAAATTCCAGTTCCTCATGAAATTACAAAAAATCATTGTGCATGTAAATGAATTGGTTAACAGAATCTGCTACATGTATATAAATTTATTCATATCCATGCATAGGTATATAAAATTTTATGATATTGTTTTACTCGTATCCTCATGCATATGTGTGTTTATGGTTTGAATGACAAATGGACAAACAGGTCCAAAGTCCAAACACTATTTGTCCCTCTTTTTTAGCTCACCTAGCCAAAGGCCAGATGAGCTATTGCCATCACTTGGCGTCCATCGTGGTCGTCGTCGTCGTCGTCTGTCGTCGTCGTTGTCGTTAACTTTTCTTCGAACTTCTTCTCCTCTGAAACCGCTGCACAGATTCAAACCAAATTTGATCTGGTGGTACTTTAGGGCAGACTACTGTTTTTGGCATGTTAATCAAAAAGTATAAGAGATAGATGAAATCTGATGCCACCCTACTGCTTCAGCATCAAAAGTTCTACAAAAGTCTTCATTAGGTCCAAGTTGTCAGATGACCCCTTATAGGGGTTACAGCCCCTTAAAGGTGAAAAATAGTGTTTTTTCATGTTTTTGCCCTATAGTATGAAAACTATTGCAGATAGAGAAAAGCTGTTGCTTGCTTAAATGTTCAGCTCATTTAACTCTACAAAAGTCTCCATAGGGTCGAAGTTGTCAGATGACCCCTTATAGGGGTTACGGCCCCTGAAGTAATGTTTTTTCATGTTTTTGGCCTATGGAATGAAAACTATTGCAGATAGAGAGAAGCTGTTGCTTGCTAAATGTTCAGCTAATTTAGCTGTACAAAAGTCTCCATAGAGTCGAAGTTGTCAGATGGCCCCTTACAGGGGATGCGGCCCCTAAAATGATGTTTTTTTATGTTTTTGGCCTATAAAAAGAAAACTATAGCAGATAGAGAAAAGCTGTTGCTTGCTATAATGTTCAGTTCATTTAGCTCTACAGAAGTCTCAATAGGATCGAAGTTGTCAGATGACCCATAATAGGGGTTACAGCCCCTAAAATGACCTTTTTTAGCTCACCTGACCCGAAGGGTCATGTGAGCTATTGTCATCACTTGGCGTCCGTCGTCCGTCCGTCCGTAAACTTTTTAAAACGTTAACTCCTCTGACACCATAAGTCCAATTGAAACCAAACTTGGTATGGTTGTTCATTAGCATTCGGTGCTTAGAACTGATGTGGGGATTTTTGATTCGTCGTAAAACATGGCCGCCGTGGCTAAAAATAGAACATAGGGGTAAAATGCAGTTTTTTGCAAATAACTCAAAAACGGCTACAGATATTAAAATTCTGGCATAGGGTAAAAGTGATCAGCACCTCAAGATCTACCTACCCTGAAATTTTGAAGAAAATCCAACAACCCATGTAGGAGTTATTGCCCTTTTTAGCTCACCTGACCCGAAGGGTCATGTGAGCTATTGTCATCACTTGGCATCCGTCGTCCGTCCGTCGTCCGTAAACCTTTTAAAACGTTAACTCCTCTGACACCATAAGTCCAATTGCAACCAAACTTGGTATGGTTGTTCATTAGCATTCGGTGCTTAGAACAGATGTGGGGATTTTTGATTCGTCGTAAAACATGGCCGCCATGGCTAAAAATAGAACATAGGGGTAAAATGCAGTTTTTTGCAAATAACTCAAAAACGGCTACAGATATCAAATTCTGGCATAGGGTAAAAGTGATCAGCACCTCAAGATCTACCTACCCTGAAATTTTGAAGAAAATCCAACGACCCATGTAGGAGTTATTGCCCTTTTTGTGGATTTTTTGCAAATTTTGCACCTGTTTAGCTCAATATCTTGAAAACTATACTAGATATTTGAGAAATTTAAATTGCATATTGTTAAGCACATCAAGATCTACAAAATATGTAACAGGGTCAACGTTATAGGACCTTTCCTTTTAGGAGTTATTGCCCTTAGAACGTCAAAATTTAGCATTTTTACAGCATTTCCTCATTACATTGAAAACGTTAACTCCTCTGACACTTTAAGTCCAAATGGAACCAAACTTGGTATAGTTGTTTATTAGCATTAGGTGTATATAACTGATGTGGGGATTTTTGATTGGTCATAAAACATGGCTGCTGTGGCTAAAAATAGAACATAGGGGTAAATGGCAGTTTTTTGCAAATAACTCTAAAACGGTGACAGATTTCAAAATTTTGATTGGGAACAAAAGTGATCAGCACCTAAAGATCTACCAGCTCTGAAATTTTGAAGAAAATCCAACAACCCATACACGAGTTATTGCTCTTTTTGTGGATTTTTTGCAAATTTTGCACCCGTTTAGCTCAATATCTTGAAAACTATACAAGATATTTGAGAAATTTAAATTGCATATTGTTAAGCGCATTAAGATCTACAAAATTTGTAACAGGGTCAACGTTGTAGGACCTTTCCTTTGAGGAGTTATTGCCCTTGGAACGTCACAATTGAGCATTTTAACTGCATTTCCTTATATTGAAAATGTTAACTCCTCTGACACTTTAAGTCCAAATGGAACCAAACTTGGTATTATTGTTTATTATTATTAGGTGTATAGAACTGTTGTGGGGATTTTTGATTGGTTGTAAAACATGGCCGCTGTGGCTAAATATAGAACATTAGGTTAAACTGCATTTTTTTGCAATTAACTCAAAAAGGGTGACAGATTTTTAGATTTTGATTGAGAACAAAAGTGATCAGCACCTTTAGATCCACCATATTGTCAGATGACCCCCTTATTAATCTTATGACCCTTTCAACGTTAAATAGATTTTGCCTTATAACCTTTACTTCAGGCACATATGTCAGGTGAGCGATTCAGGCTCCTGGGAGCCTTTTGTTGTAGATTTTTTGCAAATTTTGCACCTGTTTAGCTCAATATCTTGAAAACTATACTAGATATTTGAGAAATTTAAATTGCATATTGTTAAGCACGTCACGATCTACAAAATATGTAACAGGGTCAACGTTTTTGAACCTTTCCTTTGAGGAGTTATTGCCCTTAGAACGTCAAAATTGAGCATTTTTACAGCATTTCCTCATTACATTGAAAACGTTAACTCCTCTGACACTTCAAGTCCAATTGGAACCAATCTTGGTATAGTTGTTTATTAGCATTAAGTGTATAGAACTGATGTGGGGATTTTTGATTGGTCGTAAAACATGGCCGCTGTGGCTAAAAATAGAAGATAGGGGTAAATGGCAGTTTTTTGCAAATAACTCAAAAACGGTGACAGATTTTAAAATTTTGATGGGAAACAAAAGTGATCAGCACCTAAAGATCTACCAGCTCTAAAAATTTAAAATAAATCCAACAACCCATGTAGGAGTTATTGCCCTTTTTGTGGATTTTTGGCAAATTTTGCACCTGTTTATTTCAATATCTTGAAAACTATACAAGATTTTTTAGAAATTTAAATTGCATATTGTTAAGCACATCAAGATCTACAAAATATGTGAAGGGGTCAACGTTGTAGGACCTTTCCTTTGAGGAGTTATTGCCCTTAGAAAGTCAAAATTGAGCTTTTAAAAAGCATTTCCTCATTACATTGAAGATGTTAACTCCTGAGACTTAAAGTCAAATTGGACCAAACTTGGTATTGTTGTTAATTAGCATTAGGTGTGTAGAACTGATGTGGGGATTTTTGATTGGTTGTAAAACATGGCCACTGTGGCTAAAATAGAACATTTGGTTAAACTGCATTTTTTTGCTAATGACTCAAAAAGGGTGACAGATTTTTGAATTTTAATTGAGATAAAAGTGATCAGCACCTTAAGATCCACCATATTGTCAGATGACCCCCTTATTAAACTTATAACCCTTTCAATGTCAAATAGATTTTGCCTAATAGCCTTTACTTCAGGCACACATGTCAGGTGAGCGATTCAGGCTCCTGGGAGCCTCTTGTCATGATTTTGGCCTATAGAATGAAAACTATAGCAGATAGAGAAAAGCTGTTGCTTGCTTAAATGTTCAGTTTATTTAGCTCTACAAAAGTCTCAATAGGATCGAAGTTGTCAGATGACCCTTAATAGGGGTTATGGCCCCTAAAATAACCCTTTTCTTGTTTTTGGCCTTTAGAATGAAAACTATAGCAGATAGAGAAAAGCTGTTGCTTGCTTAAATGTTCAGCCCATAAAGCTCTACAAAAGTCTCCAAAGGGTCAAAGTTGCCAGATGACCCCTTATAGGGGTTACAGCCCTTAAAATAACAGTTATTCATGTTTTTGGCCTATAGAATGAAAACTATAGTAGATAGTTAAAGAAAAACTGTTGCTTGCTTAAATGTTCAGCTCATTTAGCTCTACAAAATACAGGGTTGACATCAAGACCAGGTGAGCGATTTAGGCTCCTGGGAGCCTCTTGTTTGAAGGTTGGGTGTAAAAATTAATTTTAAAGCATTGAAAATGAGTATTATACTCATTTTCACATCACTAGCAATCATTTTTAGGGGTGTTATAAAGGAATTACACTGACCACATTTTTTGGATGGGCAACTCCTAATATCAGATGGAAATGTACATGAAGTTTTCATAATGTTTACCAGGGCCTGAGTGGCCGAGTGGTCTAAGGTGCTGGTTTAAATACCACACTATTGATCACTAGGCTAGCTGATTACTTCTCAGTAATTAGGTTTGTCAGTTATGTGCCCAATGTAAGTACTTTTCTCCAGGTATGCTGGTTTCCTCCACCATTAAGACTGACAGTGCTACCCAGCCCAGGTGCATCTATAAAGGGTGTTAAACATCACAATACACACATAATGTGCACCTATTCATTAAGGAGAGAAAACTGGAATTCATTCTCAATATACAGTCTAAATTGTGGGCTTTCCTGAAGTTTTAACTACCGTATATCTGGTTATTTTGGCGTGATGGTAATTTTGGCTATGTTGGCGTGCAAGGAAAAATTGCCAAAATCAAAATCCCCATCTTTTTAATCATGTCTAATTTCATTGGTAAAAAATTAGAGAAACACCAAAATATAAAGCACCAAAATAAAACCTGCAAAAATAATTTAAAAAACACCAAAATAACCTGATATACGGTATTATTTAAATGTCAAAGTTTTAAAGATGTTAATGTGTTGCAATTTAATGTTAAAAGATGTAAATGTTAATGTTTTCCTATTCTCAGGTCCAGAAGAGCCAACTAAGCTAGCAGAACCTTCATCTTCCAAGACACAAGATGGAGTGAAATCCATCTGGAGTGGTCCTGCTAAACTACCTGATGAAAAGTCAAGGTAACTGTGTTTAAGGTGGTTCGGGGGTATAAACAAAATCCATCTGGAGTGGTCCTGCTAAACTACCTGATGAAAAGTCAAGGTAACTGTGTTTAGGGTGGTTTGGGGGTATAAACAAAATCCATCAGATTTTTTCAAAATTTTAAAGAATTGAACTTTCATAAATGAACATTGGAAAATGCAAAAACAATTAGGAGTCACTGACGTTTCTACAGATTTATGACATTGCAAAGTTGATGACCTAAAGTTATTTTTTCAATAAATTATAAAGGGAAAAGAATTATTTAGCATCATTGTGAGCTGGAAACCCATATGATTTTAGTTATATTTCACAAATGACAAGCCATATATAATATCTTTTGAAAACCATAAAAAAATCTTAGGGTCACATACCTTCTTTTCAGGATATTTAAGAAAAACTAATTTTTCATACACATATCTATAAAAAAAAAATTGTCACACATTTTCCTGCAAATTATCTCCCCTGAAAATAGAATTTTTCAGGAAAGTTTAATTTCTTTTCAAATATTTGTGATATTAATTTCATTTATTAAATAAAATAAAGAATTTAATTTCTGATCTCTTGTGCTATTTTGAAATGCAGACTAAAAATTGCAAGATGTCCAAAAAAGATGCTCAGTTATATAATAATAATAATAATAATATTTATTTGTTTAACACATTTACAATAAATGGTTATAACACATACATAATGACATATTAAAGATTTAGACATAATGCAAACAATAGATACTGGGTCTTGATGCAACCCTACACCCATTCACCACAATTGGTAAATAAGTGAGTACAGAATCGCACCAAGACGCAGCCCCGAAAACAATATTTGACAACAGAGATAAAAATAAAAGAAAATTAAGAACTATATACCTGGAGCGGTAGTGACTTAGAGAAAAGTACATATTCATTTATACTTATTAAATGTTTTGGTTAATTTAACTCTTGACATTTTTTTATATACTCAATTACTGCTTTTATTATTATTAAAGAGTTGCTGTTCAATATGAAAGACATTTTGTTTTCAGTTATAGAATTGAAATCTTTATGAACATTTTTGACCTTTTGAGTAAGCTCTTGTCTAAATATATTGTAGGCAGGACAGTGGATGAAAAAGTGCATTTCATCTTCGATTTGTGACAAATTACATTTTAAACAGATTCTTTCACTTCTGGGAATATTGTTATATCGTCCTCTTTCTATTGCTAGACAGTGGGCACTTAATCTATATTTACAAATAATAGATCTATCAGATTTGAATCTGCAGATATCAACATATGGAGGTCTTTGATTGAATTGACATATTGTGTTATAGAAAGATAATTTATTGTTTTCAGTTAAAGTACTACTTCTATTTTGTAAAGCTTGGTCATATATTCTTTGTTTAAAGTTACTTAAATATTTTATAGAGTTAGTTGTGTTATGAGTTATGTAATTAAATCCTAGTTCTCTGATCCATTGGTTTGTGGTTGTCATCCATCTATTACTGGGGGGAAGGTTGTTAAAAATCTTATTAACTAAACTGTTGTCTAAATTAGAAAGGTGATCTCTAAATTTGAGTATTAAAAATTTAACCTTTTCTCTCAAGGGGTATCGGTTAAGTTCAGATAAGCAAGCAACATTTGTTGCTTTGCTATGGATGCCTAAGATTTCTTTGATAAATTTGATATGAAGATATTCATAGGGGTCTGTATCTTTTAGATTAGAATGTTATATACTCCCAAACCACCTTAATGGTTTATACTAGCAACTTTTCCCTAAAAATTTCTTGCTCCCAATTTAATTGTTTAAAACACTCATCATTACAATTTATAATTGTTGCATTATAATTTTATTGGGTTCAATTGAGGCTTAAAGCGACCACTTGTAGGTTTCTTGCTGTATTTCCATTTCCACATTTTTAGCTCACCTGGACCGAACGTCCAGGTGAGCTATTGCCATCACTTGGCATCCGTGGTTGTCCGTCGTCTTCGTCCGTCGTCCATAAATTTTCTTTGAAAATCTTCTAGTCCAAAAGGACTGAAGGGATTGCTTTGAAACTTTGCACACTTCATCTATGGAATGTCCTCTACCAAAATTGCACAAATGGTGAGTGCCGTCCAAACAACATTGCCGCCGTTACTATAAATAGACCAGGGGGGTCAGACTACTGTTTTTGGCTTGTAAATCAAAAAGTATAAGAGATAGATGAAATCTGATGCCATGCTTCTGCTTCAGCATCAAAAGCTCTACAAAAGTTTTCATTGAGTCGAAGGTGTCAGATTACCCCTTCTAGGAGTTACTGCCCCTTCAAGGTGAAAAATAGCATTTATTCATGTTTTTGGCTTATAGAATGAAAACTATGACAGATAGAGAAAAGTTGTTGCTTGCTTAAATGACTCATTAAGCCCTGCAAAAGTCTCCATAGGGTCAAAGTTGTCAGATGATCCCTTAAAGGGGTTACAGCTCCTAAAATAACGTTTTTTCATATTTTTGGCCAATGGTATGAAAACTATAGCAGATAGAGAGAAGCTGTTGCTAGCTTAAGGGTTCAGCTTATTTAGCTCTACAAATGTCTCCATAGGGTTGAAGTTGTCAGATGTCCCCTTATAGGGGTTTCGGCCCCTAAAATGACGTTTTTTCATGTTTTTGGACTATGGAATGAAAACTATAGCAGATAGAGAGAAGCTGTTGCTTGCTTAAATGTTCAGTTCATTTAGCACTACAAAAGTTTTCATAGGGTGGAAGTTGTCAGATGATCCCTTATCGGGGTTATGGTCCCTAAAATAACATTTTTTGATGATTTGGGCGTATGGCTACAGCATGAAACTATAGTAGATAGAGAAAAGCTGTTGCTTGCTTAAGTGTTGAGCTCATTTAGCTCCTAAGAAAAGTTTTTCTCGACATCAAGACCAGGTGAGCGATTCGGGCTCCTGGGAGCCTCTTGTTCACTTTTCAGTTCTATCTATTGTCTGATTTGATGATGACTACAAATTCATTATTCTTTTGAATTTTTAGGGTAATTGAACAAGACTCATTATCATACATGTGATACTCCCGCCAGGAGTCAAAATCTTTTTGACCATTCTCCCGTTCAACCGACTTTTTGTGTAATCTCCCACTTTTTCAAGAATTGACAAAATTTTAAATTTATAGATATTTTAGCTGTCTTAAAACATTTCTGGTGTTTCTATGAGTTTAATTAGTCAGATGTTAATTTCACAGGTAGAAGTGTTTATTGAAGATATTGTCATATTTAAACTGGTGATAGAATAAACAGTGAGAAATTCATCAGTGAAGCCATGTATATGTTACAGTAAATATGTGTAATCAGTAAATACGCGTATTTACTGAAATTTAGTAAATACGTGAATTTACTAAGGCACCCAGTAAATACGCGTATTTTCTAAAAATGGTCAGGAAATACATGAATTTCCTGAAATTTAGAAGAGATTTTACACGTTTTTACTGATGTTTACTTTGGAGATAAAACTTTGAAGATTATTATTTTCCGTGTCAAATTTGTTATAAAGTTAATACAAATACAATGTTATTAGCATTTTACTATTCTTCACAAATGTGACATTTTGGTGAATTGTACATTTTTTTCAACATTTTCAATTCTTTGTGGTTAATAGTTCCGATTAATTGACCAAGTGTGTACCCTAGGTGGCTGAATAGGGCGGTGGTTGTCAGTTTCATGCACGTTAAAGATGCCTTACTGGCTTAGTGGACTGCGTGCCAAGTAGTGCACCACTTAGGTTAAATTTTCCGCCCTTTCCCCTGTACCGCTCTTATAATTTATGTTCCTATGTTTCAAACATATTTTCATCATCATTTCATGGTTATATTATTATTTTTTCATGTTCATCGCCTTTAAATAACCTATATAGTGTTGCAAGGATGTAAAACACCAACTAACTCACTTACTTAATAATAATATCCATTTTGTTTCTAATTCAACCTGATTTGAAAAAAAGTACATTGTTGTTTGTTTCATTTTGTTAGACAATATTTCATTCATAAACAAAACAGACAGAAACTAGCAGCACGAGTTTGACTATCAGGGAGATGAACATGTAAGGGATGACAAAATGAACATGAATGATGATGAGATGGAGGATATTTGTAACGCAAGTCCAATCCGGGATGAAGGGATGTAATCATGCCTCCTGCAGTGGATCCTGTGGGACCTACTCTTATTGTGACCTGCAGTAGGGTTCTTCAACGTGCCAGAAACGTAAAATATTTCCTAACAAGATGCTGTACTATGGTTTTGGATAAGGTTTTCCCCATTATACCCTGAAGACCCTGGAAATTATTACGTCAGGGCCACCCAATATCTACCGCGTTGGGCACATGTCCAAGTTGCTCTTTGAACCATGTGGCCTAGTCCGACATCAGGTTCTGGGCACTTTATAGTAGACTTTTATTAACAAACTTAGCGCCGCTGCGCGTTATTAGGAATGTTCATCGCCACTTTTAAAACAAAAGTGAGTGAGTGAGTTGGTGTTTTACGCCCGTGCAACGCTATATAGGTTATTTACAGGCGATGAACATGAAAGGGATGATAAAATGAACTCACAAAGCTTACTTTAAAGATATATAAAGTATTATTACAAAAAGGCTTGTAAAATCTCATAAAGCCCTTAATAAATGTTAAGCATCGTCAAAGTTTGATGTTTTAAACCTAAAATTGAAGTTAGATACTACATTCGGTGTCACCAGCCTTGTCCAGTAAATACGTGTAAAATGTGCAAAAAAAATCAGTAAATACGCGTATTTACTGGTCAACTCAGGAAATACATGTATTTACTAAATCACCCAGTAAATACATGAATTTACTGACAGTATTAGGAAATTCACGTATTTACTGATTACACGAATTTACTGTAACATATACACCTCGCCATAAGTTAAGCAACACCTGTACTCACGTTAGTACAGCGTCCATATTTCTATAAACAATATCCTGAAACTTGGCCTATATTTTCTTCCACACATTTACAACATTTTCGGATTCTTATCAATCATCGTACAATTTTCGGCTTTTGTAGAATATTCATTATTGGCAAACAAATCAAGCAACCCAAAAAGTGTTGTTTCAGTTACAACTTTTGGGTTGCGTAAATTAATTGAGTTTTGATGATTAAAACCATATGTTTTTTGCTCTGTTACAATTAGGATGTTAACATATCACCTCCTGCATTTTTTTTTTTTTCCAGTTTAAGACCTTAACATTGTAAAGAAATGAAATTTACTTTTGCATGGCTTTTGCAAGGTACAAAATGCTGACTTCAGATTTTTTACATTAATTGATTTTAAAGGTGACATTTTGGTACTCATAACAAATGATACTCATAAAACCGTTCCGGAAATCTCATAGTGACAAATTTTTAATGGATATTTTTCAGTTTAAATATTTTCAGATATTTTCGTTTAAAGGCATTATTGTGACCTTTTGAAGGTTTGCTTCTATTGCTGGACTAGAAGTTAAGTTTGACATTTTATCAATATGGATGTGGCAACTTACACCAATGGTAAAGCTTTCCCTCACACAAAAACTTAAAAATTGTATATTTTCATGTCAATAACAGATTTTAAGTATCCAACCCCCCTTTTTAGCTCACCTGGACCGAAGGTCCATGTGAGCTTTTACCATCACTTGGCGTCCGTCGTCGTCTGTAAACAATTTTTCAAACGTTAACTTGTCCGACACCATAAGTCCAATTGCAACCAAACTTGGTATAGTTGTTTAGTGGCATTATGTGTACAAAATTATCATTCGGATATTCAATTTGTAAAAAAACATGGCCGCCATGGCTAAAAATAGAACAGGGGGTCAAATACAGTTTTTTGCAAATAACTCAAAAACGGTCACAGATATCAAAATTCTGGCAGAGGGTTTAAGTGATCAGCACCTCAAGATCTACCTGCCCAGAAATTTTCAAAAAGATCCAACAACCAATGTAGGAGTTATTGCCCTTTTTCTGGATTTTTTCAAAATTTTGCACTTATTTAGCCCTATATCTTGAAAACTATACAAGATATTTTAAAAATTCAAATTGCATATGATTAAGCACATCAAGATCTAAATTTCATGTAATTAGGTCAAAGCTGTAGAACCATTTCTTTTAGGAGTTATGGCCCTTAAAGCGTCAAAATTTACCATTTTTCATTACTTTTACCCTGAATTTTAAAGATTAGCTTGTCTGACACCATTCATCCAACTTCAACCAAACTTGGCACTGTTGTTTAATAGCATTAATGCTACTATTCTATCGTTCGGATTTTTGATTCGTCAAAAAATATGGCCTCCATGGCTTAAAATAGAACATAGGGGTCAAATTACAGTTTTTTGCAAATAACTCAAAAACGGTAACAGATATCAAAATTCTGATGGGAGACAAAAGTGGTAAGCATCTCAAGATCTACCTGCTCTGAAATTTTCAAGAAGATCCAACAAACGACATAGGTGTTATTGCCCTTTTTCTGGATTTTTTTCAAAATTTTTCACTTATGTAGCCCTATATCTTGAAAACTATACAAGGTATTTCAAAAATTCAAATTGCATATGATTAAGCACATCAAGATCTACATTTCATGTAATTAGTTCAAAGCTGTAGAAGCATTTCTTTTAGGAGTTATGGCCCTTAAAGCGTCAAAATTTACCATTTTTCATTACTTTTACCCTTAATTTTAAAGATTAACTTGTCTGACACCATTCATCCAACTTCAACCAAACTTGGCACTGTTGTTTAATAGCATTAATGCTACTATTCTATTGTTCGGATTTTTGATTTGTCAAAAAATATGGCCTCCATGGCTTAAAATAGAACATAGGGGTCAAATTACAGTTTTTTGCAAATAACTCAAAAACGGTAACAGATATCAAAATTCTGATGGAGACAAAAGTGGTTAGCATCTCAAGATCTACCTGCTCTGAAATTTTCAAGAAGATCCAACAAACGACATAGGAGTTATTGCCCTTTTTCTGGATTTTTTCAAAATTTTTCACTTATGTAGCCCTATATCTTGAAAACTATACAAGGTATTTCAAAAATTCAAATTGTATATGATTAAGCACATCAAGATCTACAATTCATGTAATTAGGTCAAAGCTGTAGAACCATTTCTTATAGGAGTTATGGCCCTTAAAGCGTCAATATTTACCATTGTTCATTACTTTTCCCCTGACTTGTCTGAAACGGTAAGACCAACTGCATCTTAACATGGCACACTGTTTGATAGCTTATATGCTACAACTCTATCGTTCAGATTTTTGATTCGTAAAAAAACATGGCCACCATGGCTAAAAATAGAACATAGGGGCAAATTTCATTTTTTTGCTAATAACTCAAAGCTGGTTAAATCAGATATCAAAATTGTGTAAGAATCAAAAAGTGATCAGCATATTAAGATCTACCTGTCCTGAAATTTCGGAAAAGATCTGACTGCTGATGTGGGAGTTATTGTTCTTTTTCCTTATTTTTGCCAAATTTGCACTTATTAAGCCCAATATCTTGAAAACTAACCAAGATATTTCATAAATTTAAATCGCATATGGTTAAGCACAATAATATCTACAAATATATGTATCTGTGTAGTTCAGGTGAGCGATTCAGGCTCTTGGGAGCCTCTTGTTACTGATATGTTCTGGTAGGAATTAAAACAATTCAAATGCTTTAGTGACATCTTTTAGGTTCAAACATGTGTTTTAGGGTTAGGAAAAACATTGAATTTGTTTTAGACAAAATATCTTACATATTTGCAAAAAATTTTGCCTTTTTAGCGTTTTTCATACTTTTTATGGTGAAAAATGATTAAGTCCCTTTGTTGACCACAGTGGATGCAACTTGAGCTTGAAACCAGTATTTTTTGTTTGAATAGTGATAATTTGTCATGTTTGCAAACATTATATGCATTGATAAGTTGTTATAAGTCTACAATTGATATTGAAAGTTAAACTTTTGAAACGCTAGTTTATCTTTAAGTTAGTTTTTATACCATTTTCGAAGTTGGACTTTCATGACTAGCAAACATTTCTGATAAAACATCTTTAGTCCATTACACAATTAGAGGCAATACATTGAAGTGATATCTTTTTGATTTTCCATCATTTTGTATTATGCGAATATTTCAGGCCATAAAATGATAATTGTTGAAAAAAGTTGGTGTTTCTTAACTTTTGGCGAGGTGTATATTTTTGTGCTTTCAATTAACATTGACATGCAAATTGATAGGCTGCTGAAAACCTCCCTTTTTTGTCCAATCTCCAGCCAAAAAAAAATCAAAATTTCCAGCTTTGTCATGACAGATCCATCACATGTATGCATTATTGAACATTTAGACCATAGGGAATTTAGTCTATGTACATCAACATCTTATATTAAAAATAGCAGGGGTTATGGCCCTTAAAAGGTCCATAGCTTAATTTATAAATATTTATGAACCATAAACTGCTTAAGCTTTTTAGAATGTCAGTCTTTTACATATTATTTAATTCATTCTTTTATTATTTTCAGAGAAGAAGAATTTGATGACTATTTTGAAGATATGTTTTTGTGAGACCAGTGGCATTGTTTTGTCATAGTTGGAAGACATGTTCTGCTTTGTCCTTGTTTGGACGAATCATAGAATCTGTGATAAAATCATCAATGATAAGATGGCCTTCAGCTGCCTGGGCATGCTGCTTCCAGTGCAGAGGACTTCTGGTGGATGTATCCCTACATACATTAAGAATGACATACATTTAATACATTAAATTGATGAAATCAAGTAGAATGTTTGGTCTTGGAATACTTGTAAATTTATATCAAGTTCTAATTACTGTGAAAGTATTAATGTTCGTGGGGTACCAATTTTTTAGGTTTTCATGGGTCAGACAAACCACGAAAATAAATTTCCAACGAACAATGAATTAAAGATTTCTTTTAATAGAGAATGTTTGAAAACCACGAATTCATGAATCCACGATTTTACAATTTTCTTACAATACACAAAAATTGATACCCACGAATTTAAGTACTTTTACATTACTGTATTACCCCTACCTTCCCAACACGCTTGCACAAAGTTTGAAGGGTTGACTTTTCGCTTCTGAACACACACACACAAAGTTTTAAGGGTTGACCTCTCGCTTCCCAACACACAAAGTCATACAAAGTTTTGGAGGTTGACCCCCTCTGTTTCCAACACACACACAAACTCATACAAAGATTTGGAGGTTGTCCCCTCCCTTCCCAACACTCACACAAAGTTTTGAGGTGGTATAGGAAATATACTGTCTGTCCACCTATCTCATTTGTACAACTCTTTCACACCACTTGATGGATATTGATGAAACTTTGCTTGAAGGAAGTACATTCTGTCCTCTCCAGTTTATAGGGGTTTACCTATGACAACTGATTCATAATTCCAAAGCTTCTGGAATATATCATGATTTCTTGATAAAGCTTTACATCTTTCACACAAATAATACAGTGAAACTTCTCTAAACCGGACCCCCTGAAAACTGGCCACCCCTTTAAACTGGCCATTTCAAAAAGTCCCTGCAAAATTCTTTAACATTCTATGTAAATTTTCCTCATAATACCGGCCACCCCTACAAACCGTACACCGGACACCTTTTCTAAACTTTCCCTTCATTACTCAAGTATTTTAAACCCCTGAATAGTGGCCAAACAATTAATGCCACAGGCAATAAAGTTGTCCAGACACAAGTTATAAAAACAAATTAAAGAATTTTGAAGCCATACACAAATTTAATTATTATAAAAACAATTAATCTGAATATGGTAAATTAAAGAATTATGGAATTATAAATTGCACTTTTGTGAATTATTGTGACATGATTTGTTTATTCAAATCTTTCTGTCCAAGCTGATCAAAATATTGATAGGATAATTTTATCATGTTAATTGGAATAAATGTGCAGAAAATAATTTATGATTCTTTTGAAAATATTTTAAACTTGATATGTTTGTATTTCAATTTATGCCAGACTGATAAAGTGTTTTGCAAATTTATGAAGTGAACCAAAAGTGTTGTCCATATTCTAATACTGTAGGATCTTTAAGTCCTCATTTTCTTAGATTTATTACAAATCAATTTTTAATATCAAATAAGAATGCAAAATAAATAAACAAAACTATATTTTTTATGTGATTGAGACACCTTTCCAAAAGTATAATATAAAGAATATACTTTATGATCAATTTAAGATCTATATATTTTGATCATGGGTTGTAACATTGATGGACATTTAGGAGACACTCACAAAACCGGCCACCCCTCTAAACTGGCCATTTTATATTGTCCCTGTGACGGCCGGTTTAGAGAAGTTTCACTGTACTAATACAGAGTAATATTTCTCCTGGATTGTTGTCATATCACTATAAAGTTTTATGAAAGACTACGTGGGATCATAGGTAAATATGGGATTCCTCACTTGAAGATGTATGCAGTTGGAGTTTGAGTATTATTCTCCTTTGCCAGATTTGACATACTCTGTGTTATTGTTGGCACCATGCATATGACAAATGTTACAACAAGAAGGAACTACATATAGTCCAGTCGATTTGTGAAAAAAATGCTCAAAAGATGGTAAAAGCATGAAATTTGGGATAGTGGTAGAACAAAGCATACTAAACAATATTAGCTATGGACCCAATTCAAAAAGTCAAAATGGCGGCCATTTTCATGATGGCCGCCAGATGGAATATAAAATTAAGAAATAAATCAAATAAAAATTCATTAAAAATTCTGCTTTGAAGATTAAAACATCAAATCATGTATAATAGCATTGCAAACTATTCTGAACAATGTATTATAAGATTGTTTGCCTTAAATTCAAAATGGCTGCCATTTTAAAGATAGCCGCCTCAAAATAGCAAATATACCTACGAAATCATATCATAATTCATTTAAGGTTAATTATTACCACAAAAAGTTCAAATAACAATGTATATTTGCTTAATCAAATTGAATAATATGTATAAATATAATCTTGATTCCGTTTGAAGATATCAGGCGGGGAGTGTACAGGAATATACTGAATATCTAACCATATCAATCTGATTGTGGTAAAATTGTGTTTAGATGTTAACGTTGTCTAATATAGCATGGCAGAATTAATTTTATATTAATGTTGGAACTATCAACTGAAAATGGTGTTTTTAAAGCCAACCTTTTGAAGAAAAATATAATCAATTTTTGCGGTGTCACTCTGTCTATCCTTATGTTTATTAATGTGTCCAGCCTGCAATAGGGGTGTTACATTTATGGACCCTATTAGGTATGACTCGATTTGAGCCATTTTACCCCCAATGGAGCATAGGCTACTGGCAATGCTTCTCAATCTTCCTCTGTCCTTTGAAAGTTGATGGATGCTGCTCCACATGTAACCATTCTCTAATACTTTTCTTGTATCTCCTCCATGTCAGTCTATGCATCCCTTTTTTTCTTTTTCCTTGTTATGTACATTGCAGGGCCTGGTTTTTCCTTTGCGTAATGTGCTACCAAAGGGAGCGACCATACGGCGGATGGCTATGGTGAAATTTGAAATAAAAAAAAGGCAGGATGGCTAAAATCCAAAAATAAAAAGGCATGACATTACTTTGAATTAAAAGAAAGGAAAAATAATAGTAGCTTTAAAAATTTAAGAGTGCGCGCAAAATAAAAATCCAGGCTTGGACTTTTTCGAAAATAAATAGGCAGAGCATCTCCATAGCCCCCACCCCAATAAAAATCAAATGGTTGCTCCCTAGCCCCTTCCACTTTTCCTTCTTTATTTCGAGAACAATAGGTGTTTTTTTGGCCTGTTTTCGTTGGTAATTTTGTTGGGCGATCTTAATTTTGGATGGATCATAGACATTTGTATCTGAATACCTGAAGTTTCTGCATGTTGGCCATTGTGAGGCTCCATGTTTCTGCACAGTGCAGTAGTAGTGATTTAACCATAGCCCTGTATGCTAAATACAAATCTATGATTTATAGTTACTGCTTAAAATACTTAGCCTGGTCTTTCTAAATACTTGCTTTGATTTCCCATACTTTTCAGGCATTCCAAGTGCCGTTTCATCATCTGTTGCACCAAAGTTGTTAATCACAATTTCTATATATAAAAACTAAAATGTTATTCTCTCAACATGAGTCATGTTCTCTTTTTTTTTTTTTGATGAGTGCATTTATTTCGCTGATATTGATGTTGTTTTTGTTAATTCTCATTATGGTCTCCTCTCTTATTATATATCGTACTATTGTTTTGAAGCTTTTCAGCCAATTTAAAGATGCTTTCTTACATATGGTGGATTCCATTTCCTCTTCTCTGTTGTGATTCTCTAACGATACAATCAATCCATGGCCAAAAACTGGACATTACACTCTTTACTTATATCTCGAGGGTGCACTACCTGACATTTCGTTCCTAAAGCTGTATATATTCGTTATTGATGTAACAATTATGTTTGGAGTTCCATAGATCTCAAGAAGTTTCCACAGAATTTCTTGATCAAGGATATCAAAAGCTTCCTCGAAGTCTATGTTATAGATATAAAGGGAACTGTTTCATTGAATTGGCTGCTCGATGTGCAGGTTGACTATCTGTTCAATGCAAGGTTTTTCTTTTTTTTTCAATTTGCTTAGTGGTCTCACAGTTTTTTGTCTGAAGTTATTTTAATACGACAAAGAATTATCATGTTAAGGATTTAGTAACAATAATGCTCTATAGTTTTTACAGTCGATTAAGCCTCCCTTTTTAACAACTTAAATTATGTATTCTTTTTCCAATCTTGTGGGAGTTCCACTGTGTAATGGGTTTGAGTATTTATGCTGTTTTTTATGATTCAATATAAATGATGACATAAATTCTGAGTCTGGTGTTGGTCATTTTTCATGGTCTTTATGGCTTTGATATTTTCATTTTAAGATGGCAATGAACGGTCTTTATTAAGGTGGTCTGCAGCAATCTGAGTATATGTCATTGTTTCAGGTGCATTTTCACATTTAAAAACTATTTTACTCCGATTAACTATATATGTTTATATTTCTGTACACTCCCCGTCTGATATCTTCAAACAGAATAGAGATTCCTTTTACTCTTGTTTTAAATTTGTTTGAGCACTTATCTTCTATTGCGTTCATTCATATTTGGGGGCATAAATAACCTTGAATAAAACATGATTTCATCATGTAGAGATATATATGCTATCATCTTTAAAATGACAGCCATTTTCAATATAAGGCAAACCATTTTCTACTACATTCTTTAGAATATTTTGCACTGCAGTCATGCACAATTCGGTGTGTTTATCTTCAAAGTACAATTTTTAATGAATTTTTATTTGATTTATATCTTAATATTAGGCGGCCATCTTGAAAATGGCCGCCATTTTGAAATTTCGAGTTGGGTCCATAGCTTATATTGTTTAGTATGCTGTTTTCTACCACTATGCCAAATTTCATGCTTTTACCATACTTTGAGCAATTTCGCCAAAAACCTGCACAAATCGACTGGACTAATATGTACTTACCGGTATCATTCCAGGCAACCTTAGTTCCCCTTTTCTACACGGGTTTGCATCGCTGATTGCATGTGATATGTTTTTGCATTTTTTTCATTGACTAGTGTGTAGCCTGGTTTCCCTTATCTGTTTTCTGACTTTAAATGCACCATTGGTACTTCTTTGCCTAGAAAAATTTCATTGCCCTTGTATATCATTCAGGAAGATACTTTTTATAGAGTTAAATATGAAGGGACATTTCTTCTGAGCTGGCCTAAATATTTCATGTTAATGCTCTTTTATTTCTTCAAATTGATGCTTTTGCTTCTTTCAATATCGTCTTTATACTGAAATTTTTGTGGCATTTTAATCTTGGCAAGAGCATCTTTGATGATGAGACTTACATTTACAGAACACATGCAATTTTAAATTGTTTGCTTGCACTTTGTAAGATTTGTATGTTATGGACATGGACAAAACCAATCAAGTCTAGTCTCAATTGTACCACAAAATCACAGAACAGGACACTAAAATTACGTTAAAAGATTGAGTTGCACATCTTTTTAATAGGTGTAGTCAATGAATGAGGCTTCAATGCAAGTTTGTTTTTTTTATAACATTATACAATTCCCATTTCTAGCCAGACTGTGAAAATAAAATGAACAACAGGTTGTACTAAGTCATGCTAAGGATACCCCCACTCGACCATTCAGAAAATAGGAAGTAGATGCCTGACTGACCTGAAAAGGGGAGGCATAGTACAGCTCATCATGCTTAAGCTGTATACCAAATTTGAAATCAATCCCTTCAGTAGAATGCCTAAAATCTGTTGCTAAAACAAGTCTACTTGACATACTCTGTGTTATTTTTAACACTTAAAAAGTCTAAGTTGCTTAGAAAACAGGAAGTTGATGCGTGACTGACCTAAAAAGGGGAGGCACAGTATAACTCGTCATGCTCAAGCTGTATACCAAATTTGAAATAAATCCCTTTGGTAGAAGCTGAGAAATCTGTTATGAAAATTTTTCCATTTTGACCCTAAAAATAGTATCAGTTGGCTCAGAAAACAGGAAATAAATGACTAAACTAGGAAGTATAGGAAATGTACATCCTATCATGCTTAAGCAGTCTACCAAATTAAAAATCAATCCCTTCAGTAGAAGCCGAGATATTGTACAGGACAGACAGACAAGGTGATTGCAATATAGCCCCCTCTCTTACGAGTGGGGGTATAATAAGTAGATGCCCGACTGACCTTGAACAGGTCGAGGGATTTACCTTTTAAGGATAATGTTTACATCAAACTTTTGACCAATGGTTTTTGAGAGTATATAAATAACTATGACCACAAACACGTGCTTTTTGAGAAATAATTGAACAAAAACTGACTTGCTGAACAAATGTTAAAAATGAGCGGTGAAAAATTTCGTTAGTCTATTTGCATCAATATAAGATAAAATGTTAAGGTATAAATGACACCAATTTTCCCCCGTAGAGCATTGTCCAGTAGGGAGATTTAACCAAAACTTTTTGGTATTGACGAAATGTGAGCGAGGAAGTTAAAGAAAATATGGTTATGTTCAGAACTTTTCTATAAAAACGTCGAAAAAGTTTTACTATTTTCTCCCATTTGAAAGGTCAATTTTATAAAATTTTGATTGATTGATAGGTCAAATGAAATATAGAATACTGGACCTGTTGAAAGGGGAGGCACATCACAACTCATCATCCTTAAGCTGATTTCCAAATTTGAAATTAATCTGTTCAATAGAAGCCAAGAAAAATTGTCTATTTTTGACCATTCAAAAAGTCAAAGTGGCTCAGAAAACAAGAAATAGCTGGGTGACAGACTTGGAAAGGCGAGGCATGATTCAACTCATCATACTCAAGCTAAGCACTAAATTTGAAATCAAATCATTTAGAAGCCAAGAAATCTTTTACGAATGTTTGAGCCAGAAGGCCATAATAGAGGGACAAGGTTATTGTAATATAGCATTTTCTCTTTCGAGTGGGGGTTTAAAATGTCAACCAAAAATTCAACTTATAAGATAAAAGGAAGGTGAAGATGTTAATGTGACTGCCATCGGTTAACCCTAAGAAAGTTCATGTCATGGTTTTTGAGTTTCAGATTATTGATGTTGCATGATGAACTAACTGTATGACAAAATGATGCAACTTCAAGACTCTGTTTACTAGTTACAAAAATACCCATGTGGCCTGCCTCTTAAATATTTTGTTCGTAGGATGTAGATAAGTAACAGACATTAGTTGCTTTGAAACCCTGCCAGTGTAATGTTGTGGGAAGAAAAATAGTGCAAATGAGACACCAGTTTGTTTGCTTTGCAACAAGTTGCAGGCAACATTTATAATAAATTAAACTGACAATATGATCTATCACTAACTAAAACTTAAGTTATTGTGGGAACACTAAAAGTTAACAGACGACAGCATCATACCATTATACGTCCACAATTTTTTTGGGGTAATATAAAAATGATTTGAAAGACAGGTTGTTATAAAAATTTTATATATTTTTTCTATGAGTTTTTTTTTTTCATGTTTATGAAAAAATACAAAGCACAAATGCAAGAACACAGGACATTCAACATGAAGGAGTCAAGTGTGTAATTAGCGAGACATAAATATTAGAATAATTTAAATTTCCCTAAAAATAGTTCATGATCACATTGGTCGTCCACGTCCACGACCCATACCGCCACCTGGTGGTCCGTCTTGTGCAGCTTTAGGATATTTGATCGTTTCGTCAACTGAGAGGATTAAACAGCTAGCCTCTGCTGCGGCAGTTATAGCATTAATTTTTACTACGGCTGGCTCCCAAACACAGTTCTCAAAATTATCAGCGATATCTTCATTAAGTACATCTACACCATACCATGTTCCTCCTAAAAGTACAAACAGAGGTCAACAAATCACTAGAACTTCAACATTTTAATTATTTTTATTCAATCTTAATTCATTATAAATTAACATTTTTCACATCTGTAATGCCTTTCAAAACTTTCTTAAGGATGGCCTAGAACTTAAACAAATGAAGTTTGACACTGACCTTGAAGCATATGGAAAGATTCTATGATACATGCATTATAAATTTAAAGCTCCATATTGATTAATACCATGTTTTAAAACATTATGTTCATATTTTTGGTAAAAAAGATCATGTACTTGATCTTAAAAGACTGAATTTTATAACAGGCAATAATAATTCCTAGATTCTGATTTTTGGTCGGATTTCACGGAGTGAAAAATCCGGGTTATAAAATGGTGAATGTCGTGCGGGCGGGGAAGAAATTTTCGTAACAGTTTTCTCAGCAGCTACTTATCACAGCTACTTGATATTTGGCATACAGCATCAGGGTGGGGTCCCATAATGTGGGATGCGATTTCATGTCTGTGACTCACCTACTTCCTGTTTACCGACTTAGTTAATTTTTGACAATAGTGTCCAATAGTACAAAATTTTCGTAACAGTTTTCTCAGCAACTTTTATCACAGCTACTTGATATTTGGTATACAGCATCAGGGTGGGGTCCCATAACGTGGGATGCGATTTCAGGTCTGTCGCTCACCTACTTCCTGTTTACCGACTTAGTTCATTTTCGACAATAATGTCCAATAGTACAAAGTTTTGGTAACAGTTTTCTCAGCAACTATTTATCATAGCCACTTGATATTTGGTAAACAGTTTCAGGGTGAGGTCCCATAACGTGGGATGGGATTTCAGTCTGTCGCTCATCTACTTCCTGTTTACCGACTTAGTTAATTTTTGACAATAATGTCCAATAGTAGAAAATTTTCGTAACAGTTTTCTTAGCAACTACTAATCACAGCCTCTTGATATTTGGTATGCAGCATCAACATGGGCTCCTATAAGGTGGGATGTGATTTCAGGTCTGTTGCTCACCTACTTCTTGTTAAACGAAATCCGGCCATTTCTGTCTTTGACCCATTTTATAAATATGAGACAGGTGGGAGAATTGTTCTTTTTTATTTTTGTTTCATTTTAATAAAACTTTCTGCCATTTTAAAGGAAATGGACCCGAAATGAAGATGATTTGTCAAAAAATTAAAAAGAATTCTTTTTTAAGCAGCTGACAAATGAGATTCTAGGATATTTTTTATATTGGCCATAATACAAAACTATTCCATACCTTGTGCATGTCTCTGTCGTAGTTTATTGAGAATATTTGTAGCATCAAACCCTGCATTTTCACACAGCTGTCTTGGAATGACTTCTAATGCCTTGGCCATGGCCCCCATTAACAATTGCTCTTTACCAGCTATTGTTCTAGATAGATTTCTCAAATGTTTACTCAGTTCCATCTCTATGGCACCACCACCTGCAAAGAAAGAAAAACAAGTTGTTACAAGTTGACTACACTGACATGCCTTTCACGAAAAGACAACAAAAACCCTAAAACTTCCAGCAATCTTTTAATTGCACTAGACATTACATGCACAGACCTGTTTACCCCATATAAACCACAATAGTAGTTTCAAGCCAGAAAAATGGGTCAAAGACAGCAATGGCCGGATATCATTTAAAAGGAAGTATATGAGCCACAGACCTGAAATCAGATCCCACCTTATGGTAGCCCATGCTGATGCTTCATACCAAATATCAAGAAGCTGAGATAAGTAGTTGCTGAGGAAACTGTTACGAAAATTTTCTATAATTGGACATTTATGTCAAAAATTAACTAAGTCGGTAAACAGGTAGTAGATGAGGGACAGACCCAAAATCGAATCCCACCTTATGGGAGCCCATACTGATGCTGCATACCAAATATCAAGAGGCTGTGATTAGTAGTTGCTGAGAAAACTGTTACGAAAATTTTCTATAATTGGACATTTATGTCAAAAATTAACTAAGTTGGTAAACAGGAAGTAGATGAGCGACAGACCTGAAATCAAATCCCACCTTATGGGAGCCCATACTGATGCTGCATACCAAATATCAAGAGGCTGTGATTAGTAGTTGCTGAGAAAACTGTTACGAAAGTATTTTCCCCGCCCGCCGTCCGCCCGACATTCACCATTTTATAACCCGGATTTTCACTAGTGAAATCCGGCCAAAAATACTAATTTTGCCCATGAAATACTAGTTGTTCATAGTTGGCCTTTACTTGTGTATTCATGTTATATATAAGGATTTTTGGTACTCAAACCATACATTGGAACAAATAACCCTTTCCATTTGCCCATGTTGATTGACACATGTGCTTTACTCCTATTCAGGTCTGTAAGCTTGGCACCAGGGCTTACGCTACCGGGCGAAGAATTTGCCCTAGTGTTGGCGACTTCACCCTGATTCTCCATCAAAAGCGAAGTCAAGTCGCCTTACGATCTCGCCCATTGGTGATCTTGTTTGCATGTTTACATCGTGGGGAAAAATTTGACGGGGAACGAAACGCCACTTTTGTCGTATTTCCGGAAATATTTCAATCACTATGACCAAAATATAATCCAATGTAATACTCCATTAATATTCACCATCTTTCAATAAATAATCTTCTAAAATGATTTGAAGGCATTTATCTAAACCAAGTTGGCACACCTTCTTTTTAAGACTTGGACCATCTTTTTCCTCCGAGTCAGTTCAAACCCATGACCCATCAGTTGAGTGCTTGAAATGAAAGGCGGTCATCAGAACGATTCAAGCGTTTGTAAGAACAACCATTCGAGATCCGCTAATCTTTTCATTAGTCATAGACAAGCATCCGATAGGTTCCGAACAAAAGGTGTGTTCGAAATTTTAACTTAAATATTTTTTGTCCCAATTTCGCTGAAAATCGTAGTCAACTGTAGAAAAATCGTAGGGCGTAATTTCATGTCAAAAATCGTAGAAATTACGATAAAATCGTAGGGGTAAACAGGTCTGCATGCATTATGTTTACAAATCATTAGTGTTATACTTGTTTTTTGGTTTGTGATTTCAGAGGTTAGTGCCTGATTTCATAATACTTCTCAAATTTGAGGATTTCCTCAACTCCAATTTTCTCTCCAGAATTCTTAGGAAAAAGTCAAAGTAAAGATGTTTTACGAAAGTCATGCCAGGATTCTGCTTATAACTAAAATACGATAAACAATGATCTGATTTATTGAATGCAACATCATCTTATAGCCATATACAGTAATCCTGTCTAAACCAAACCTTCTTTTTTCATTTTCTACAACTTTTTTACCTGTATAATCTGAACACCTGTGTATACCAATAGATTCTTAACCAAAGGATTCAATTTAGACAGGTTTCACTGTATTTTGTTGTTGTTGTAGTCAGCCATGTACATTTGGTTAAATGATCAACAGTTACAATTTTATATACACTCTAAAATTCATACCTGCTACTACTGCATCATTCTTCATAGTTCTCCTGACAATCATAATGGCGTCATGTAATGATCTGGCAGTCTCTTCAATGAACTGCTCAGCACCACCTCTCAGGATTAAAGTACAGGTCTTAGCTTGTGGACAGCCAGTGAAAAAGTTGTACCTAAATGAAACACAACACATTGTATAAATGCATGAATGAATTTATAAAGGCACATTTATACATAATTCTAAACATCACTTCACAATAGAAGGTAACTTAAGTATCCACAATTGAAATTCACCGGCAGCCTTCAATGTAACTAGTGGTCACTGCTTGCCGTTTTGCAATTTGCCAAAGATTAAATTTTAATGCATACAATTCCCAAGTCAATCATGGATTCTTCACTTCTGTTCGACAACAAAGAGATTCTCTTACAAAATATATATGGATATTTGACTCTTGACTACCAAAAGTATTCTTTCATGTAATTGAAACAATTTGTTTTTTCCTCATTTGTGCATCTATAATCAGATAATAAGCCCACCTTTCCCCACCAATTTGTTGTTCTTCAAACTCTGCACATGTGCCTAACACTTCAGGTGATAAATTCTGTACTGTTGTCTGTATGGAGCCTCCACAGGCCTTCATTGTTCTCTTCAGATCTTCATCAGGTACACGGCCGGCGCAAAACATATCTCTGAAAAAAGAATAGACAAGTTTTATATGAACAAGAACAGATTCCAGGTCCCCCGCCCGTTGAACGTTATATTGTTGAAGGGGCATAACTCCAATAATAATGTGTTCTATGGGAGAAAAAATGACTAAGTCGTTAAACAGGAAATAGATGTCAGACTGACCTGAAAATCACTTACACCTTGGGGGACCCCTATAGGAGTCTGCATACAAAATTTCAGAACCCTAGGATTAGTAGTTACTGAGAAAAGTGTTACGAAAAATTTACCATTGAGCCTATGGGAGAAAAAATGACTAAGTCGTTAAACAGGAAGTAGATGTCAGACTGACCTGAAAATCACTTACACCTTAGGGGACCCCTATAGGAGTCTGCATACAAAATTTCAGAACCCTAGGATTAGTAGTTACTGAGAAAAGTGTTACGAAAAATTTACCATTGAGCCTATGGGAGAAAAAATGACTAAGTCGTTAAACAGGAAGTAGATGTCAAACTGACCTGAAAATCACTTACACCTTGGGGGACCCCTATAGGAGTCTGCATACAAAATTTCAGAACCCTAGGATTAGTAGTTACTGAGAAAAGTGTTACGAAAAATTTACCATTGAGCCTATGGGAGAAAAAATGACTAAGTCGTTAAACAGGAAGTAGATGTCAAACTGACCTGAAAATCACTTACACCTTGGGGGACCCCTATAGGAGTCTGCATACAAAATTTCAGAACCCTAGGATTAGTAGTTACTGAGAAAAGTGTTACGAAAAATTTACCATTGAGCCTATGGGAGAAAAAATGACTAAGTCGTTAAACAGGAAGTAGATGTCAGACTGACCTGAAAATCACTTACACCTTGGGGGACCCCTATAGGAGTCTGCATACAAAATTTCAGAACCCTAGGATTAGTAGTTACTGAGAAAAGTGTTACGAAAAATTTACCATTGAGCCTATGGGAGAAAAAATGACTAAGTCGTTAAATAGGAAGTAGATGTCAGACTGACCTGAAAATCACTTACACCTTGGGGGACCCCTATAGGAGTCTGCATACAAAATTTCAGAACCCTAGGATTAGTAGTTACTGAGAAAAGTGTTACGAAAAATTTACCATTGAGCCTATGGGAGAAAAAATGACTAAGTCGTTAAATAGGAAGTAGATGTCAGACTGACCTGAAAATCACTTACACCTTGGGGGACCCCTATAGGAGTCTGCATACAAAATTTCAGAACCCTAGGATTAGTAGTTACTGAGAAAAGTGTTACGAAAAATTTACCATTGAGCCTATGGGAGAAAAAATGACTAAGTCGTTAAACAGGAAGTAGATGTCAGACTGACCTGAAAATCACTTACACCTTAGGGGACCCCTATAGGAGTCTGCATACAAAATTTCAGAACCCTAGGATTAGTAGTTACTGAGAAAAGTGTTACGAAAAAAAATGTGACGGACGCACGGACGGACGGACGGACACCGGCATTTCCAAGTCCCCGCTCCGCGTTGCGGCGGGGGACAAATATTAAGTATGCAAATGTGTACATTCTACAGAAAAATGGGTCAGAAAAAAAGGAGAGATTTTTAAAATGTAAGGCGACGTCAATCTTGACATGAAATGGCTGTGATAATACCTGAACAAAACTTTAAAAAAATACCCCCTTTACTGCCAGCTGCTTTTAATTCACTGTTTAAAATTTCTGATTTTCACATTATAAATTCTAGCCCAGAAGTGGAGACTTAAAACTTTATACTACATTACTTTATTTGTCGGTCATCTCTTTTCTAAAAGAGTATCAAAATTACACATTTTATACTGGATTGATTTGACAGTGTTTAATAATTCAAATTTTAGTACTTGTAGGTTTTACAAACTAAGTCAGAAACCATTATAATTCCCAACAACTCTCAGAAAACCTTGTCATTATCTACTGATGACCATAACTGACCAAAACGACCAGTAAACAGTCTGTAGACAGTGACATTATTGTACCACAGATGTAACAAAAAAACTACCATTGAAAAAGGTAGTCTTGCTGACTAATCAGTGGATGGTACATACAATTTATAAACTTCATCATCGAAGTACAAATTCAACTGTAAAAGTAAGGTAAATGATAAGCTCAGTTTTCTAATGAATGGTTAACAAAGTTCTACCTTTAGCGTAATAGAAACCATGAAGATTTGACTTGAATACTATTCTGTCTGGTACAAACAGATAGCGAACCATTTAGACACAACATAAAAAAAGTCAACATTTATTGTTACAAAATGGCCCATGGTACATGATAAAGTCAATGCATGGTACATGCGAAACAGATAACAAAAGTTGATGACTCCATAATTTGTGTGACTTGTTGTTGTGACTCAAAAACATGTGGTAAAAAGCTAAAAAAGATGAAACAAAAGGAAAAATATACTAACTGGAAAAATTGAACTTAAAAAAGTTACAAAAATAAAGTTAACCAAAAAAATTTTTAAAAAGTAAAAATAAGAATCTTATATTTACCAAAAATTGAACAAAAGTCAAAATGAAGATGGAAAATCTAAATTTAACCTTTATCTCAAAAAGTATGAAAATATACCAAAAATATTTACTTTTATGGAAAAATAAATATACACATACAAAAATACAATCATAAATACAAAAATTCAACTTACATAGTGAGCTGTCACACAACGATGATAAATATATAACTCGATGAAAATTGTGGTGCACAATTGCATTCAAAGTGACATTCGAAAGTAAACAGGAAACAGGAACAGGAAATCGATACAAATTGAAAGTGAAAGTTACAATCAAACACACCTTAAGTCAAAAATTAGAACATTCTATAAATATACAATGGTGTGTCACAAATTAGAACATGACTATAAATGTGTAAATCTAAATATAGAAATCAAAAGTACCAAAATATAATAACAACAAGGTCAAAAATAAGAACAAAAATACTACTGAAATAGTCTAAATAGAAAATTTACACAATAGAAATAAACTGCATAAGTTTCATGAAAATCATTATCTAAAGAGTATAATGGCCCTAATTAAAATGAATTATGGACATGACACTCCCCGTCTGATATTTACATATATCAACCATGAAAATCATACAAAATCAAAATGGAAAAAAAGAAATAACAACACAAAAAAAAGCAATTTGTACATCAAAAGACAATTCATCAAACAAAATACAAAAATGTTACACATTCAAAGGAACCAATTGAGTAATTGGTCGGATATATGTTCTGGGTTGTCCATCTCGAACCACTCTAAGCTGAACCTTCCTAGTGAGTCCATCAGATCCAGGAAAAGTTTGTTCCACAATACCGATCGGCCAATCGTTACGATGGAGATCATTGTCCTTCATAATTACTACATCATTGACTTCAATGTTAGGCTTTGATTGTTCCCATTTTGTGCGGTGTTGTAATGTTTGCAGGTAGTCTTTGCTCCACTTAGTCCAAAATTTATTGGCCATAACTTGAATCATTTTCCACTGATTCACATATATATCTCTCACATTTAAATGCTTGAAATCATCATTTGACGTGCTAGTTTTCTGAGTTAAAAGTGAGTTGGGTGACAACACAAATGGTGATTCATGATCAGTTGTTAAAGGCACAAGCGGTCGTGCATTCATAATAGCCATAGTTTCGGATACGAATGTAACAAGGACTTCATGTGTAAGTTTGTTGTGTCGGAATTCAAAAAGAATATTGTCTATGATTCGCCTTGCCACACCTATAAGGCGCTCCCATGCTCCACCCATATTTGATGAATATGGGGTATTGAAGTTCCAACAGATGTCATTATTATTAAGGAAGGTTTGTACCTTAGTGTCTTCTGAAAAGATAGCTTGTATACCTAACTCCTTAGTGGCACCAATAAAGTTAGTTCCTCTATCAGAATACAATTCTTTGACTGGTCCACGAAACGCAATGAAACGTCTAAGAGCATTTATAAAGGAATTAGTACTCATGTCCTCCAAGACTTCAAAATGAACTGCTCTACTAGACATACAGACAAAGATGACAATCCATCGCTTGGAATTTGCGCTACCGCCACGTGTTCGTCGAGTTACTATCTCATACGGTCCAAAACAGTCTAAACCAACATAGGTAAATGGCGGACAGGGTTGAATTCTGAATTCGGGGAGATCAGACATTTTCTGAGTCATAAATTTTCCACGAAATCTTTGACAATGTACACATTTTGATAGTACGGACTGAATTAAACGCTTTAAACCAGTAATCCAGAAACCGGCAGTTCTTATTGCCCCTTCTGTTATATGTCTACCCTGATGATGAGTGAGTTTATGAAAATGAAGTACTAGTAACTTAGCTATATGGTGAGTGCCGGGAATGAGTATCGGATGCTTTTCAGTATATGGAGAAGTTGAATGTTTCAATCTACCACCGACACGTAATACTCCAGAAGTATCTAAGAAAGGATCAAGTTTCAGAATTCGACTACTCTTAGCTATTTTGATGCCGTTGGTTAAGTTTTGTATCTCGTTTGCAAAGACCTCATTCTGAACTTGCTTCACTATATAAGTCTCAGAATCCTTCTTGATCTGAACATGGTGACAATCTAATCCCTTAACTAATCTTGCTTTATGTTTTAACAAAGAAATAGCTCTAACTAAAGCTAGCCAGTTTGAAAATCGCTCAAATCGGTTGGTTTCTAATGTAGGTTTAGAAATTTGAGTTTTACAAGTTGTAAGTTCTTGTGGAATTTCTTTGTCAATCTCAGGTGATATTAATGGAAAGTCAAGGTTTTCGCTTGATTGCTCACGAAACAAAAATGCAGGTGGCTTAGTCCACTGATTGACAACTTCAATATCTGGATTACTAACAAATCTAGTGCCTAAGTCGGCAGGGTTTAAACTGGTAGGTATGAAAGACCATTGAGATGGAGCTGAAACCTTATGCATCTTTTCAACCCGATTACTGACATATGTGAAGAATCTCCTAGTTGTGTTACATACATAACCTAAGACAACTTTGCTATCAGAGTAATAGTGGCAATTACTACGATCGATGTTTAGATGAGTGCATATGGAATCGCCTAGTTCACTAGCTAAGACGGCTGCGCAGAGCTCAAGTCTGGGAATAGTGTGTCCCTTAAGGGGAGCTAACTTGGACTTTGCCATCAGAAAACCAACAGATATTGATCCTGTTTGATCAATAGATTTCAAAAAGGTAATGGCTGAGATAGCTTTCTCTGAAGCATCACTAAAGATGTGAATTTGAATGTCTTGACATAATGATAGCGATGACGGAATGATCATTCGAGGTATTTCAAAGCGGCCAAAAGACAACAAGGCTTTATACCAAGTATTCCATTTCACCTCATGATCTGTTGAAAGTTCATCATCCCAATCGGTTCCCGGTGGAACAATCTCTCTAAGTAGAATTTTACCACTTATGCTTAAGGGTGCAATGAAACCTAGTGGGTCAAAAAGACTGTTTATGGTAGAAAGGATGCCTCTACGGGTGACTGGTTTCTCTTTCTCATTGACTGAAAAGACGAACATGTCAGAGTTTAAGTTCCATGAAAGGCCTAAGCTTCTCTGAGTTGGCAATAAATCGCAGCATAAATCAAGATCTTTCAAATCCTTACCCAGATCATCAGATGAAAATGCTTTCATAACCTCAATATCGTTAGAGATGATTTTGTGAAATCTAATTTTGCCATTTTCATGTAAGGCATTCTGAGTTTTACGCAGAAGACTAATTGCATCGCTAGCGTGTGGTAGAGAGGCTAAGCCATCATCGACATAGAAGTTGTTGCATACAAAATTACGTACATCACTGTCAGAGTTTTCAACTGCTTTTCTTATACCATAAGTTGCAATAGCAGGGGATGGTGTATTACCGAAAACGTGAACTGTCATACGGAACTCAATTAAAGGTTTTGAGTAGTCATTATCGGCATACCAAAAGAATCTAAGGTAATCACGATGCTCATTGGAAACTCGAAATTGGTAGAACATTTGCTCTATGTCACCTGAGAAAGCTACAGCATTTTCACGAAATCGCATTAAAATACCAACTAGGCTATTAGTAAGATCTGGCCCGGACATAAGTGTTTGATTGAGTGACGTCCCTTGAAAGACGGCAGATGAGTCGAAGACTCCACGGATTTGATCCGGCTTTTTGGGATGATAAACCCCAAATAGCGGAAGGTACCAACATTCAGAATTCTCAGGTAGGCTCGGTGCGACCTCAACTGCTCCACTGGCAAAAACTTTGTTCATGAAAGTTTTAAAATGTTCGGCTTTAACAGAGTCTCTACGAAGACTTGAATCTAAAATGAGCGCTCGCTTCCACGCTAAAGGTCGATTGTTCGGCATAGAGATTTTCACTTTACGAAATGGCAAAGGGGCGGACCAGTGACCAGTGTCATCCATTACAAAGTGATCATTCATCAGTTCTATAAATTGTTTATCCTCAACAGAGAGACCCACCTTATTGTCATCAGGTGTTCGAACAAAGATATCATTAGCCTCTTTAACTTCGAAACTTAGATCGCACAATGGAAATAAAGTACTACGCCCGTCGACAAGGACATTTGTTTTACGTACTATAGCTGGTGGTGGATGTACTTTGCCTAAACAGACCTCTCCAATTACAACCCATCCTAAGGGTAATTGTTGCGCAAACGGTTTACCTTGACCCCCTAAAACTTGATTCAGGACATGGTGCACATCCGGAACGTCACGACCTATCAAAAGTTCGACTCTTGCGTTGGGATCTAAACAAGGTAAGTATTCAGCGATTTGACGTAGGTGTGGGTGAGCACGTGCTACATCAGGTGTCGGAATTTCAAGTAGCTCATTCGGTATCGAATCGCATTCTATTACATCACTAAGATTAAAAGATGTCTTGCCATCAACGGAATCGATTCTAAGATCTGAGCGTCTACCAGTCATCATATGACTACCGGAACATGAAGACAACGTAAAGTTTGAAGCGGTACCTCTTATACCAAGACGATCGAAAAGAGTTGGTGCTGCCAAAGTACGGTTACTCTGGTCGTCTATAATTGCATATACACGAACAGGGGAAAGCGACTTGTCACTAAATACATCGACTAATACAGTTTTTCCGCATGAACGGCCGAAACGATTATCTCCACATAACTCGGTACATGCATTTACAACAGTGCTTTTATTTTGCTCCCCGCCATCAGTTTCTACAGTTTTGTCAAGAGTTTGAGAGTCTGCGCTCGGTCCAGAAACCTGAGAATTAACATGCATTGCAGACGAGTGACGGTTACTTTTACACACAGAGCATGAAATGGGTGCCTTACAGTTTCTAGATATATGGTCAGTAGCTTCGCAACAACGGAAACAGATACGTTTCTCTTTCAAAAACTTTTGACGATCAGAAAGTGGGCGTTTCCTAAATGCAAAACACTCATTCAGACTGTGACCTGCCTTATGTAAAGGACAACGTACAGAGTTCTCTGATTTAAGATCAGTCTTTCTAGTTACAACCTTTGTATTGGATGATTGCTTAGTACTTTGGTTAGTGTTTGTCTGATTGAAAGCTGGGTCGTTACGGATCTCACACATCTCTTTAACGAACTTTACAAAGTAGGAAAATGGTGGGTAGGATATACCTCTAGATTGCTTATATGAAGATGCACGTGTGGCCCATTTATCTTGCAGTGAAAAAGGTAACTTTGATACAATTGGAGCGACCCCTGATGATGAATTGAAATAACTCAATAATGTTGAACAGGCTGGATTAACCATAGCAGATTCTACTTCAGTTAAAATGTCTACTAGATCATACATTTTCTTATTGTCTTTGTTGTTCAAAGTTGGAAAGTTGTTCAATTTACGCTTTAAAGAATGTTCAATCATTTCAGGTCGACCATACCTTTCTTCAAGCCTTTCCCATATTTGTCTCAAACCTCTTGGTGGATCGTGTGCATTAGCAGCTCTAAGCGATCTTGCAAACCTACTTGACTCGGGTCCCAACCATTTTACCAAAAGATCCATTTCTTCAAACGGAGTAATGCCAAGTTCTTTGATTATAGACTGAAAAGAAGCTTTCCAAGACACATAAGTTTCAGGTGAATCATCAAAGTTACTAAATCTAGACAATAGTAAGTCTTTTCTGAGCATAAATCTGGTTATATCTGACATAACATTGTTCATAGAAGAATCACTACTATTTACTACTTGAGTAGATAATGTAGGTACACTTGTAGCCATGTTTATAAGATGTGTAGACGTAGGTGGAGGAGGATAATATGTAGGAACTACTGGCTTTGATGTTGAAAATGTATACATAGGCTGAGTAGTTGATTGCATCTGAACTTTTGAGACAGACGGAGCAGTAACATTTGTAGTGCTAGTGTTAAACTGGACTGAATCACTCACGTTAGTAGTGTTCGGCACATAATTATCTATATCTAATTGTTCTATGTATTGTTTGACTGACTCTTGTTTATCAACATGTGCAGAGGGTAAATCAAGTTCTTGATCATCATAACCTTCTAGGATCTTAGCCTCAGTTTCAGTAACAGCTATTATGCTTTCTTGTTTGACAATGTTTAAGTTTGCCTCAATGTCAGCTTTTTGTTTTAAAAGTTCACTTTCTTTTCTAACATAATCAAGACGTACCTTCTCTGCTTCAGCCTTGGCCCTCTTACGACTTGCTGTTGATTTGCTGGATCTACTTACTTGAGACAGCGTCTCGACAATCTCTCTCTTTATCACCTTTATATTATCTGTCACTTGTCTCACACTACCTATACAGCTGTTGAAATGTTCTTTATGGTCATCTAGTATCTCCAGAGCCTCCTTGGTGTTCTGTCTTTGAAGGTAGGACTTGTAATCTTCAGATTTCACACAAAACAGTTTGAAATTGTCACTTATGTCTTTCTCCAGTTGTCTAAGATCTTCCAAAGTATGCTTGTCGTTAACTGTAACCATCAAATCTTCTATTTTGACCCAAACTTTGTCACAGATGTCTTTTAGTTTCTCGCTGGTTTCGTCAAAGTTCATCTTGGCTTTGAATGTCAGTTTACGTAATCGTCTAGTGGACATTAACTATCTTTTTACTATTCTGTCTGGTACAAACAGATAGCGAACCATTTAGACACAACATAAAAAAAGTCAACATTTATTGTTACAAAATGGCCCATGGTACATGGTAAAGTCAATGCATGGTACATGCGAAACAGATAACAAAAGTTGATGACTCCATAATTTGTGTGACTTGTTGTTGTGACTCAAAAACATGTGGTAAAAAGCTTAAAAAGATGAAACAAAAGGAAAAATATACTAACTGGAAAAATTGAACTTAAAAAAGTTACAAAAATAAAGTTAACCAAAAAAATTTTTAAAAAGTAAAAATAAGAATCTTATATTTACCAAAAATTGAACAAAAGTCAAAATGAAGATGGAAAATCTAAATTTAACCTTTATCTCAAAAAGTATGAAAATATACCAAAAATATTTACTTTTATGGAAAAATAAATATACACATACAAAAATACAATCATAAATACAAAAATTCAACTTACATAGTGAGCTGTCACACAACGATGATAAATATATAACTCGATGAAAATTGTGGTGCACAATTGCATTCAAAGTGACATTCGAAAGTAAACAGGAAACAGGAACAGGAAATCGATACAAATTGAAAGTGAAAGTTACAATCAAACACACCTTAAGTCAAAAATTAGAACATTCTATAAATATACAATGGTGTGTCACAAATTAGAACATGACTATAAATGTGTAAATCTAAATATAGAAATCAAAAGTACCAAAATATAATAACAACAAGGTCAAAAATAAGAACAAAAATACTACTGAAATAGTCTAAATAGAAAATTTACACAATAGAAATAAACTGCATAAGTTTCATGAAAATCATTATCTAAAGAGTATAATGGCCCTAATTAAAATGAATTATGGACATGACAAATACAGCTTACCACTACATGTACCACCAAACATTGCACATAGAAAACGTGAAAATATAAAAATGTTTGAGCCTTGAAATGTTTTAAGCCTTTGTACCACATTTATTCAGTTAAATACATGTATATCTACTAATTTAAAACCATGTAGATCAATTTTAATATCCATCTTACAAAGAACAGAAAGATTAGGTCTTGAATGAAGGGTTTCTAAATTGTTACTGACATATGTAGGTTGTGTCATATACAATTATTCAATATCTCATTATCATGTATTTACTACAAGAATATGTTGGGTTTTCTTTTGCCTAAATGTGAAGTAGAAGGAATGTGTCAATGGGATAAGGATGCCACGCTAAGACCAAAACAGGAAGTAGAAGATGATAGCTTAGGACATATATTTTGTCACACTGAACCTTTCCACCAAGTTTCAAATCATTCACATATATGGTTTCTAAGAAAAGCTTGACGAAAACTTGACCAAGTAATAAACAGGCGGTCGAAATCAAACAGGCCTGAAAATTCCTTAGGACATACAGTTTGTAATACTGAACCACCCTGCCATACTTCAAATTCTTCTTATGTAAGGTTTCTGAGAAAAGTGACAGACACAAAAACATTAGTTAAACAAAATGCCCTAGACATAAAAAGGTATTGCTGACAAAAGATATTTTTGAAGAGTAACTGTGGGTCCCTTTAACTACAACAGAAATCGTAAGAGATTTCTATCAACTCTCAAGAACCCAAACTTAACTATGCCACAGAAAGAACACAGAAACTAACATATTGGTTAGCCTTGTTGCCTGAAGATCTGTGGTTTTTGGTTTAAAACATTAAAGCCAGATTGTAAAAACATCTTATGCAGATGAAACTTTTAAAGCGAATTAACTGTTTCGTTCCCCCAAGCTGAACAGGAACTAATCAAGGTACTTTGGAGTACTGATGCTTAATCTATCTAAAGAATGTTTTAACAAGATTGCTACGCGTAGCCATGTGTCCCCCGCCGCCGCATAAAAGTTGTGTGGTATGTCAATTCAAGCAATATATTCTCTGAGAAACGATAGAAATAGGCTGTCAAAATATGGGATGATCACCTATTAACAGTACCCTATCAGTGTGTAAAGTTTCAGCAACATCCGTACAGTAGTATCCGAGGAGTTGCACCCACAAAAATGTTTGATATGACAAAGTCCCATTTTTTGGACCGGAAAATCACAAATTCGTAAATAACTCGAAAACTGTAAATATTGTTTAAAATTTTTTTTGTATTATTATATAGTACCTTTTGCTCTATCAGCCTACAAAATTTCAGAACCCTGTGCACCTAGGTAACCAAGATATTGGATGTCCTATATTTTGACCTTTCTTCCCTGTTTCCATGGAAACAGCGACCATTTTGAAAATTTCAAATATAGGATGATCATCTACTAACAGTACCCTATCAGTGTGTAAAGTTTAAGCAACATCAATTCAGTAGTGTCCGAGGAGTTGCACCCACAAAAACATTTGACAAAGTCCCATTTTTCTGACTGAAAAATCACAAATTCGTAAATAACTCGAAAACCGTAAATATCGCTTCAAAATTTTTTTTCGTATTATTATAGAGTACCTTTTGCTCTATCAGCCTACAAAATTTCAGAATCCTGTGCACCTAGGTAACCGAGATATTGAATGTCCTATATTTTGACCTTTCTTCCGTTTCCATGGAAACGGCAGCCATTTTGAAAATTTCAAATATGGGATGATCATCTACTAATTGTACCCTATCAGTGTGTAAAGTTTCAGCAACATCCTTTCAGTAGTTTCTGAGGAGTTGCACCCACAAAAAACGTGACGGACGGACGGACGGACAGACGGACGGACGGAGACCATTACTAAGTCCCTCCGACGCGTTGCGGCGGGGGACAATAATAGAGGCAGTTTAACTCACACCTTCATTGAAAATGAAAACTACTTATAGGTAGAAGATTTTTACCTGAAGGAAAAAAATCCTTTCTCTGAGAGATATTGCTTAATTCTGATTTTTGAAACTAAATGATTTTTTAAAGAATTTAATGTTTTAAACAACTCTGACATTTATTCTGCTTTTTTCTTTTGTATTTATAAATAACATTTTTGAGCTATTTTGGCAATGTGAAATTTTCAACAGGTAAATCTTTTTTTTTTTTCACCCAAGCGATACTTTTATATTTTATTTATGTCCTAAAACATTTTATCCTGTTTATAATACATGTATCATTAAATACATGTTGTAATTTTTGTGTTTATTTTCATCATGTTGAAATGCTTTTTGGCAAAAATCCCAAGTAGATCTTAATTTTTTATGTCAGATAAAATTTTATAGTGTATTGACGCAATGTTTGCCTCAAATTCCTTAATCTTGTTTAATTTTATATAAAGATGTAGGTTTCACAAACTAAGTCAGAAACCATTATGATTTCCAACAACTCTCAGAAAACCTTGTCATTATCTACTGATGACCGCAACTGACCAAAACGACCAGTAAACAGTCTGTAGACAGTGACATTATTGTACCACAGATGTAACACGAAAACTACCATTGAAATAGGTAGTCTTGCTGACTAATCGGTGGACAGTGTGTTCATTACCTTGCTAGATTATGCCTGTGTCAAACATCAATCCCCATTGTAAGATTTAAGTCTAATTCTTGTGTTTGATGAAGTTAAACATTTACCTTAGATACAAAAAATCTATATTTTTTCTTCTTTACATTCTAAGACGATGTCAAGTTGCTGACTGAAGATAAGTTCTTTTCTGTGTTTTGTTATGTTGTGTGCTTCTTCATGTTGTTGAAGCATTTGTTGTCAAATGGTTTTGTCTTTGCCATTTTATATTTCAACATTTGGATGTGCCAGTGGTAATTTCTATATAAAGTTAAAGTGTAAGTTCGCGATTTTTTCAAAATTTGTACATTGAAAGACTATTATATAAAAATAACTTTGGTGAAATTCCTAGCGCTCAAATATGCATAGTTAGGATAAAATCGGCTTTTGAAAGTAAAAAAATTAAATTCATGGAGGGTCACGTGATTTGTACTAGATGGCGCTGCTCAACAGAGTGAATGTTGCATCCTAAACCCATGTGGTATTTACCAATGTGTGCCACAACGGACAATTTAAAATAATTAAAATTAAGTCGGGAATCGATAAATAAAAGTCAGTCTAATGATATGATTGTGAAAAGTTTTATAATGGTACCAACCGTTAAGTTCAGAACCAATTCGAAGGAAAATATAGATTTTTTAAAATATTTGTTTTAGATTCGCCGTACAGATATTTTCGGAAAATATATTATGCCGAATTGCCCTATACTATTTCTTTTATACATTCTGTTTAAAATTCGTGGTTCCCTGACACCCTACTGGGATTACCTTGCATGATTCTTTTGAAGTGATATTATGATAATTAGTCCTTCCGTGCAAAAACCATCGCACCACAGGGGCTTACCTGTCGTTTTCTGTGTATTAGACTTTAAATTACCACAAACCACTGGCACAACAGGGATTCGCCTGCCGTTTCCTGTGTATGTTAAGTACCCCCGTGCAAACTATCGGCACCACAGGGGTTTAATATTGTTTCCTGCGTATTGGAAGTTGACATTTACCTGGTTGGAATGGGTTCTTGAACACATTCTTTTAACGAAAATCAACCTCTTTGGTCCGCCAGTGCCATTTGAATATTGAAGTGTGAAAATGTTTATAAAAACGCTTTCTAATTAAAAACATAAAAACAATAAACTGTAGGAATCTTTTTTTTTTGTCTTGCAAATAATTTTGTAGTTAATCAAAGAATTTTGGATTAATTAATTGTTTTTCCAACACTGCAAAAAAGGAAAAAGTCTTTAAACACATTTTTTTAAATTTGGGTATTACACAACCCATGCACAAACACGATGTAGCACCATGCTTTGGCTGATTGATAATTGTAAGGGTAAGGTAATCAATGGAGTGAATAGGTGATATTGGCACCTGCTGATTAATTATATCGTAAACTAATTGAGAAATTATTAAAAGATGTGCCGGTCCAAATTCTTAAGATAGTTGTGGTGGGTGTGTCTAGAGCGGGTTCAGTACTGCATGGAAATCTTTGATTGGAGGAGCACCTTAATTAATCTATCTGTCAATTATACCTGTAATTTACAACCAGGGCGTGGCTTGTTGAGGGGTGACAGATCGTCCGAAAGGTTAATGATTTTAACTGACACCTGTGTATTCATCAAGAACTGAATTTATTGTCTTAAATATTTGAAAAAGGATTGAAAACTAGGGCTACTGTGTCAATAAATATTTCAGATTATTTACTATTTGGAATCATAATTAAATATTTTAAAACAACTTAAGATTTAAGTAAACTACTTGCTTGCTATTTCGATAAAAAAAAACGCGGGGATTAAAAAAATATTGATGCCAAATTATTCATATTCCAAATCATTATTATGATCGACAACATCGGTCTAATGTTACAAATATCGTCAATTGGTTAATGTATTTATCATAGGAGATGTGACGTCACATCTCCAATTGAGCTATCCCATAATTCATCATTGTTCATAACATGGCAGCGCCCATATGGTCTTGTGTATTGGAATAAAATTACGAATATCTTTTTTAATATATCGTTTTCAATGCCCAAACCCGGCATGACGCCTTCTCTCATTATTATAAATCAAATAAACTAAAAACTCAAAAATCGCGAACTTACACTTTAACAGTCATTTTTTTTTTACCTGTCTGCAAAATACTGTGTAGCAACATCACCAATGGGTAACTTGGATAATACCACTTTAGCTCCACTTTTGTGTAAGATGTCTAGCTTCTCATATAAGATCTTCCATTCAGCATCTACTATGGATTGGTATTCCTGACAAAATTGTACACAATTACATTTAGAATGTTCAAAGATTTAATGGTGACACATTGATGACATCATGCAAACAAATATAATGTAAGAAGTTTTACATTTATACATGTATAAGCATATTTGCTCATTTTGTACACCTATATTAAATCTCCATACCATTTGGAAGTGGAAACCAGAAGGCAAGAAGGATGTAGAAGCTAGAAAAGAAAAGGAACTCAAAAAGGCCTATGTTCCAAAAGTTTTTGAAGAAAGTTATTCAACAATTACATACATATAGTAAATTTCTATAATTTATTTTGTTAAGCTTTAAAGATCTTTATTATAACATTTAAAATATGTTATTAGTGATATACATGTTCATTCA